>KL280328.1:44840-60978 GCA_000699545.1 Podiceps cristatus | reverse complement strand
TGAGGTTCACCCAGGCCCACTTCTCGAGCTTTTCCAGGTATTTTATACCAAGACTTTTGGACCAAGTATCTGAAGGGAGGAAAGTCCCACAACCTGCACTGCTATTTGAATTTAGACATTTCTCCTCCCTGCATACTTTGCTATGTATTTCTAATGTAAGCATGACATATGAATGTACACTTTTACACAGTGGCCACAATACTTTGTAATCATCAGAGATTGATTTATTCCCCCTCCTTTTTAATATGTGCTTTATACTTGACATCCTTGTAAAGGTTGGTGGCAAACTTCTGCAGTTAGAACACTATGATACCATAAATTTTGAGAAAGGGCAAAGAAGTGTTAGCAGCAGTACTGTGGTGCTGTAAATACTCACTTTTACCTGCTTTGAACATTACAAAAGAGTGGAACAAGTCAATTCCATCCAGGGAAAGATTTATGAGAACTGGGACGTCTCAAAGCACTTCAGCAGTTCTGCCCCGATGCCTGAACAATGTCCAGGCTCATGTATTTTCACTAACACAACTAACAATTATGGGCCTCTCTCTAACGAACAACATGACGAGATGTTAGACATGCCCCATGATGCAGCAGACAGTGTCGGAGGCCCCCAGAGCAGTGCTGTTGCCCCAGTGGGTACTGAGCTGTACCAAGCAGCCCAAGTGTGGTAACACAGTGAACTGGCTACGTTGCTTCTCCTTCCTGCCCTGTGCAGGGCAAAGATGCAATCCAGTGATACACACTGGCCTAAGCCTCCCCAGTGATTTGATTTTAGTTCGCTTAAGGGTTGAGTTCAGCCTCCTCTAAACTGCATGATACTCCAAGCGTTTGGCATGCTCAGATAGGTTGAAATACTCAACCCTTATTTTCATTTTTTTTATGTGAAAAATGGGGGGAGGGAAAGATTTTATTTTTACTAACATTCTGTCAAATCTAAACACATATGGGGACCCTACAGCTTTCCAGCTCTTTACGTTCTAGAGACATTTAAAGGACTGAGGGAAGGCAGGATAGGACAGGGTAGGACATCAATGAGAAAAAGAAACTCTCTTGCCTCTTAAAATTCTGTATCTAAACAAAGCAAGAAAAATGTAGGAATAGTTTGGTGGGGAAAAGTGCCAAGGCAGTTGAAACATTTTCTCACATCGGTAAGCCCTACTTGGCTAACACTTTCACAAGGTGTTAACCAGTTACAAGGATAAGCATTCCTACCCTCTGAAATGAGAAATGTTCCAGAACATTTTTTTTTCACCTTCTTCCATATGGCTCCATAGGTTGCTAATCAGACCTTATAAAACCTTACAGGGTAGAAGCAATGCATATAGCTCATTACTGTCTCTTCTTTAGGCCATAGGAGATAATAGGGGCAGGCTTTCCAACTCTGCCTTTTGAGAAACACCTGTTAAAGGAACTATTGAAGTCTGCATGCTAAAAATCGTACAAGACAGCTTTTCAGCAATGATTAGAATCATAAGAAAGAGGTAAAGTAAAATGTCAGTGTTATAAACCTAAAGCCAGAGTGCCCCCTCTCATTTTCTCAAGCCCTTATCTCCTCCAATAAGGACCCTTGAAAAGTCATATGAGACAGAAAGCAAGTGTAACTAAAAGCATGGCAAAGCGATGGGACACTTCTAAAAATATCACAATGGGTAAATACCAGTTTATCATAGAATCATAGAATAATCCGGGCTGGAAGGGACCTCTAAAAGTCATCTAGTCCAACCCCTCTGCGATAAGCAGGGCCATCGGCAACTAAATCAGGTTGCCCAGAGCCACATCCAGCCTGGTCTGGAATGTACCCAGGGATGGGGCTTCTACCACTTCTCTGGGCAATCCATTTATGGGCATATTCAAACATTTACATTCTTCTTCTGCTGTTGCTTCTGAAATTCTCCTCTGGAAAAGCAGGAGCTCACTTCAAAAGTCAAAAATCCAAAAACCTTTTTCCTTGAATGCAACTGTGGAGGTAACAACGTTTATGTGTTTGACTGATGGAATATTCTTTAATTATCCTATCCATATATAAATGAATGATAAAAACATGTATGTACAGACAAATGTACAAACACATCTGTGTACACATATACCTGTGCTTTTTTCTTGAACTCAGGTGGAGTGCAAACTGGAGAAGTTGGTAAGTCAAGGCATTGTACAATCACATACATGTTTCTTTTTGTTCTTAGGACACCACAGCCAGCTCAGGAACCTGTTCCCATTCATGCTAACAGCCGTGCCACTTACAGGTCTGTGTGATGTATGTCCAAGCCCCTGAGAGCTTACCTTCATGCCGTCAGCCCGGGCTCCAGACCTGTCTGCTCAACCCCACATAACCAGCCTGCTGGTCTGGGGCAGATGTTATGCAATGGCTGTTACTCATCTCTGAAAGAAACTACAAAAAAAATCATGCTAAGAAGAAACATTTTATGAGTCTGGATGCTTCAGTGACCACAATGCTTTTTTTATAGCTTGAAAAAGTGGTAATTGTGCTCTCTAGGCTATATACAGCTAGTAACGTAGTAATGAGATCATTCAAGAAAGTATTAGGTATTTCTAAAGTTTTTGGACAATATAAAAAAACCTACCCAAAATCCATCATTGAAAGATAACCTTCTACTTGAGCTCAATTCAGCAAGTTTCAGTTTATTACCAATACAAAAACCACCAATAGCACAATGTCTTCACAGTGAGCATCAGAGTTCAGTGAGTATAACACGGTATAACTTGGGTGAGTTGTGGCCTGATTCAGTTTCCACTTTGACCTGATCCGTGAAGTGCACAGTACACGGCAACTGTCAAATTTAACAGTACTAGGCTCACTGTAAAATGAGCTGTGCACTAACACTACATAGCACTGGTGCTTCTTACTGGGAGCAAGACTAGACTTTTTGGCCTTAATCGAATCTGTAGTGTCTATTCAGACCCTCTGTGTCAACGCTAAATTATTTTGAGCAATATGACTGGTTGGCTGAGGCTTCCTTTTATTGCCTGGACCATATCTGGATCTGTGAAGCAATGTTTTACATTATGAGGTAGAGGTTTAGGGTATAAAGTCAGGCTACACAGATACAACTGCCATGAAACTGTAATGTGTGGACTTTTTTTTTTTTTTTTGACTGCTCAGAAATGTACACTTACTGACAAAAGGCTTTAGGAAAATCATGGCTGCCAGACTAAACTATTTGTTATTGTACCATGATGATAAGCCTTACAGTCAGTCATTTCACCACCACAATCAGCCCTAAGGACTGCATTTGTCAAGATCCAAAAATGAACACCTTAAAATGTGAGATTAATTTTTATAAATGCATATATAAATTACCTCCTTCATTCTGCAAAGATGCAAAGGTGAGCCACTCATTCCAACACCAAGTAGCTGAGATGAGACAATACAGCACATACTTTATTTCAAATTTTGGGGTTTTGTCTCAGTGTGGTCGGTCCCTTTTTCACTGATACTTGCAGTGCCTAAACAGACATGATCACTATTCTATAGGAATTGTCTATAGACTCTACACCTTGTATGCATCTTTGAAGGAGAGTTGCCAAGGCTCAGGAGACAGCACCAGTTGTGATTGTTTCGGTTTATATAAATGCCAAGATCCTAATTTCCAGAGATTTCTGCCTCAGTAAATACCCACTCCAAATGAAAGACTGACATCAATTACTCAAGTGTCCATCCTCCTTCTGCTCAACAAAATCTTGTGCTGCAGATGGTACAAATGGTCTGGCATATGCAAAATCCAGTATATTTGTCCCTGAAAGAGTGCCAAAGGCAGCAGAGAGTTCATGCGTAAGGTAGACTGGCAGAGGTCTCTGGAGGAGTTTGCCCATTTGTAGCACATCTGACCTCAGACGTGCAAGACTTTGTGCCTCATTGCCTGAACAACTTTGAGAGCCAAAGCCAGGAAGACAGCCCGAAAATAAGTTTCCAGACGGAGATTCAGGAACACAGCCTTATATAAGTGTTAGTCTAATGTAGCCTGCACTTTCTCAAAGTGCTTTGGTACAATTTTCCTGAATGAAAAAGTGTTCAGAAATTGCTACCAAGTTAATATCACAATTACCATTTCATTTTTTATTTGCCAGTAACTTACTCCTTCAAACATTTAGATCTTTTGAGTACAAGTAACTAACAATTTTCTGTGAGACACTGTGAAGAGAGTCTTAGATACAAAAAATCACAGCACTGTTTACAAATCACAGTGCTTGGCCAAACTGAGGCCTGATGGAAGTTCTCTACTGCTGGCTACCTTTAGGAAAACATAGGAGTTAAATTAAAAGAGTGAGGTATTCTTGAGAACCTCCACCTTACCCGTATCCCTTTGCAAAGCTTAGTACTGCAAATTCTATTTTTGCTTCAGGTATTTACATATTTTCCAAAATGCCGATAGCATTGAAACATGTTGCACAGATCAAAAGACCTATTAAAACCCAGGGTCTTTTAAGAAGAAGGGAGGATTCATATAATTGTGTCCTCCTCCCTTTTGATATCTCTTCCCAAGCACCAACTTCACAGGGAGAAATTGGGAGACATGTCCTGTGTGTGAGAATTTTGTTCTTGGCTTCAGTAGCCAAGTCTCAGCGACTCTTGGCTGAATATCTCAGGACATTTAGAAACAGTCAGTACAGAGCAAGTGCTCATACTAGAGTAGAAAGAGGAAAAGTATAGCAAAATCTTAATAATGATTTTCTTCTTTTTCACATACATCTTTCCCCAGAGCTCATGTTTATTTCTAATCAATGTGAAAAGGCAACTTAAAATTTTGCAGTGGGTACAACTGTGAGATTCAGCCATGTGTGTAAAAGGTCTGATGGCAAAAAAAAAATATGGAGATAAAACTTAAGTTTTTAGGGGGATGAAATAATAACATAATATGAAAAAGAACAGAACAATAAGTACGTACTTGGGAAAAATGATACAGAGGAAACAAATGGATGTAAGACAGTGAGAATATGGTCTGCAACTCCCTTCTTTGCTGTGATTTTGTTGAGAGAAACCAATGCTCTGAACTAAGAGTTCTTTAAAAACAGACATTTTAGGACATTATAGGGATTACAAAATTTGTATGTTGGGTCACCTATGGAGCCTTCATAGCTGATGTTGTCACTAGTCATTGTTAAGGCGGTTCCCATTACTGCTTTTTACTCATTTTGTAATACTGGGAAGCTCAGTTCAAGTCCATACTTCAGCATTTCTGTAGGACTGACAGCAAAATAAACCTTCATAATATGTTTGTGAAAGCTTCCAACTACCAAAATGTAAATATACCTTAAAAACAATATTCCCCCTGCCACAAAAGAGGTTCAAGAATAGCCCACCTAAATTTCTTGGAAATTATTGTTTTGAGTAGCATAGTGATACAAAGCAGGTGCTTGCTCTCTGGATAGCAGTGGATTTGCTGTAAGTGAACATGTATGTACTGAGCACAATGTTTTTATTATTTTAGAACAGCAAGAACACCACCTCCTTTTTGGTTAAATTTAAAAAAAAAGATTTTTTTTTTAGTAATTCTGAGTGGATAGCAAGATCTCTCTCTCTTTTTTTTTTTTTTTTTTTTTTTTTTTTCCATTCTGCTAAATTAAATCTCCACATTCATCCAAGTTCTGTGGACTGAGTTGCTGGTTATGTTTCAGAGTTATATTCCTGATTAGCATGCTCTGAGCAGAAGCAATAGGTTCTTCAATAAAAAAAAGGTATATTTAGAGAGAGAGAGATAGACAACGACAGACTGACTACTGTATGGGCAACATAACACATTTAACAGTTATAGTACTTAGCATACACAATATTGTTTGCTGATAACAAATAGACTCTGCTTTAATTGATATAAGAGATAAAACCACTCTTCTGTCAAATTAAACTTTGGAAAATGAGTCCATCAGCCCTTTTAAAATACAGTCTGTAAGATGTTCATGTTCCAGATGGCCCAAAAATAACCACTAAAAGCTTCCAGCTATGCTTGAATTAACAACCCACTATATATGATCCACTAATTTGACATATTATGAATTAAGCATATCATGATGGGAAAGTGAAAAGAAGAGGAAATGAAGACAAAATGGGGAATATTCCCTTAACTTCAGATATCTAGTTTAGGTGTCCAAAATATAAGGTTAATTCCTCTGGGCTTCTTTTATTATCCGGAAAACAGTAATCAGTCCTACCACTTTCTGTCAGAACTCTTTTCTGAAGGAATCCAAACTCCAGAATCCCAGCTGGTTTGGCAGCTTAATCTAACACCTTCAAACTGAACAGCACTAATAATCCCCTAAACCTTACAAGGACCATCACTAACAACAATCATTTCAGATCATTAAATATGCTACTGGTGGATGTCAAGGGCATTTAGGCAAATGGATTTGCTATTCTGCTTTGCATTACTTCAGAAAAAGATAATGAATCCCCAACAATTTTTTTTTTTCCCCTCAATGACTGAAAACATCAGATGAAGGTAACATTATTACTATTATTATTATTATTATGGGATTTTTTTTTTAGAGATCTGGCTAGGGGAAGGAGAGTAGAAGAGTCTATTGCAAGCAGTTTGCACAATTTTTCCATTCCAATTAATGAACCAAAGCTGTTAATTTTTGCCCTGGTTAGCTCAGTTGCCACAGAACTACCATCCAAATTTAAAAGGAGAGAGAGAGAAGTCAAGTGTTTGTATTTTATAAGACTACAAGGAAAGGAAGGACAAGCATAAGAGATTTAACAATTTAGTATGCCCTACTGTTTAGACTCTGAAATACACCCAACAGAATAGAAAGGTAAGTGCACAGATGAAATAAGACACACGGGGTTTCCACAATCGTGGTGTGAAGTGATTACCAGCAATAAAGAATCACTGATGGTTAATGCCTAGATACCAAATGCAAACTTTACCCTGGGCTACATCCCTGATACATTTCTTCCGTAAACCTGCACCTGATGGTAGCCAGCATGTAACGGTTCAAAAGCCAGATCTCAGTGATCTGACTTTGACTGGACAAAGGCTTCTTTATTTGCACAAATAGCAAGTGAGTCTTCCCAAGGTCTAAGAACAAAATAGCAGCTGGTCAGGAAAATACACTCTGTCAAGCAACAAACACAACTCCTCCCTAGAAGAGAATGAAATAAGGAGAAACAATCAGAAAATAATCAAAACAGAGATATACCTCATTTTGCAGGTTTCGAATAGCAATTTGGAGCTTATTTAAAAGTAATGTTCTTACATTTTGAAAAAAGCTTGGGTAATGTACTGTCATGAAAGAAATACTTAAAATGGTCATGTTGAGGAGAGGGTGAAAAAGAAAGAGAAATAATCTCCTGAGAAACTGTGGAGGAAAGGACAGTGGTCTTAAAAATAAGAGAGTCCCCTTCCACATCAAAAGGAAAAGATGACTAGGAAAGATACTAGTTGTAAACAACTCCTAGCAGGGAGCCAGGGGTTCGCAAAGATTCATCTTTCTACAGACAGAAGATAAGAAACAAGCTGAGAAACTCAAGCATAGTAAACTGATAGATTAAAAAAGTATTTATTCATGTGTTTGGTCTGAAGGAAGAAAGGGATGAAATAGCAAATAAAGACAAAGCACCAAACCACAGATATGTCTGAATATATAAAGACTGCAACATAACATCCATTTCTTATCATAAAGTCCAGATTAATTTGGTAAGAATATGAAAGCTTTAACATTTTATGGTACAGCACAAAGAGAAACAGAATTTGATCTGGTCACAGTGGCATGTTTTTTGTTCAGACTCGCTGGAGAGTCAAACCAGCATGTTTTACCAACATCGGATACTTAAACACTTTTGTGAGAGAGATCACAGTGTAGACTAAGGTAACACAAACATTGGAGTGGACTGGGGAGCAAGGTTAAGTGAACAGAGAACTCAGAACTGACAAAGGTGCATGGCAGTGTGCCTGTAGGATTAACTCTCCATAACAACTATTTTGTATATGGATGACCAGTAAAGGAAAGAGCAATTTGGGAAAATTTGGTGATGAATCATATTCATTTTTTTGTTTAATGAAAAAAAAAAAAAAATAACCTCTCCCTTTTCACAAACACCCTGCAATATCCCATCGTGCTGCCAAGATCCTCTCCTTAGTACTAAGATTTATAAGACTTTCAGACTGAGGAAGAATATAAGCATAATGCTCTTGTGAGACCTCACCTGGAATACTGCGTCCAGCTCTGGAGCCCTCAGCACAAGAAGGACATGGAGCTGTTGGAGCGGGTCCAGAGGAGGCGACAAGAATGATCCAAGGGCTGGAGCAGCTCTGCTGTGAGGACAGGCTGAGAGAGTTGGGCTTGTTCAGCCTGGAGAAGAGAAGGCTGCGGGGAGACCTGACTGCGGCCTGTCAGTGCTTAAAGGGGGCCTATAGGAAAGAGGGGGAGAATCTTTTCAGTAGGGACAATGGTGATAGGACAAGGGGAAATGGTTTCAAGCTGAAACAGGGTAGGTTTAGACTAGATGTAAGGAGAAAATTCTTTACAATGAGGGTGGTAAAGCACTGGAATGGGTTGCCCAGAGAAGTGGTGGATGCCCCATCCCTGGAAACATTCAAGACCAGGTTGGACGGGGCTCTGAGCAACCTGGTCTAGGTAGTGGTGTCCCTGCTCACTGCAGGGGGGTTGGACTAGATGACCGCTAGCGGTCCCTTCCAACCCAAAACATTCTATGATTCTATGATTCTATAATGGACAGAGTTAAAAGCATCCCTTTTTAAGGTAAGATATGTTCTTAAATGGTATTCAGGAGAAGGTGGAGACTGAAGAGCAAAATGGTTCCAAAAAGTTGCTGGAGTTAACATAGCAGTTTCCCTCTGTTTCCTTGTGCACAACCCTCAGGGAAAGTATTTTTTCCCTCTCTTTCTTTTTTTTTTTTTTTTTTTTTTTTTTTTTTTTTTTAAATTGCAACCTTTCATACTTATAAGAAAGACCTATAAGAAAGATAGGGGAAAACTTTTTCTCAGGGCCTGCTGTGATAGGACAAGGGACAATGGTTTTAAACTAAAAGAGGGGAGATACAGACTAGACCTAAGGAAGAAATTTTTTATAATGAGGGTGGTGAAGCACCGGCACAGGTTGCCCAGAGAGGTGGCAGAAGCCCCATCCCTGGAATCATTCAAGGTCAGGTTGGACAGGGCCCTGAGCACCCTGATCTGGTTGAAGAGGTTCCTGTCCCTGTCTGTGGCAGGGGGGGTGGACTTGATGTCCTTTAAAGGTCCCTTCCAAATCGAACTGTTCTATAAATCAATGAAAATAAACTCCCTCCCACCACACAACTAAGCAAGGTAGTATAGATCAAGGTCCTATTTCAAATGCTGTAAACATTAAATTAGTCAGCAAACAGATAATCAGTAGCCAAATAGATTATGCTGTGCTTTGAAAAGGTTTTATGATATCATCAGAAAAATCAAATTTTAAGGAAGGTAGCCACAAAGGTACTCATAAAAGTGCAAACAGAAGAGAACAGCATGCCAAAACCATGTTTAAGGCCCCTAAATTATTTATTCTAAGAATGAGAAAAGTTGATAGCCTTCCTTTGTGAGGCATTACAGAGTCTTCTTATGACAGCTAGTCTTCCTTTTTTCCTTTCAGAAGTGCAAGAATGACACCGTGAAAAGAACAGCAGTGGAATTTAAAACCAGGAAGAGAGCACATTGCTTCCAGCTATTCGCACTCATAATCTGTGAAATTCATGGCCTGAGATGACAGCACTGAAATTAGCCATCCCTTTTTTAAATTGAGTTCAGGGTTCTAGGATCCAAGTAACAAATTTTTGCTTTTTAATATTAAAATACAGGCAATCAAAAGTCACATATAAAGATGTCACATTAGCAAAAGTTTGGGGATTATTATTTCCTTGCATTATAAGGATTAGTCTTTGGCAAAAACAACACTAATCATTACTAAATCAACCAAGGTTGCTAAATCCAGAAAGCTTTGATATAAGAAATTAATTTTGTCTGATGACAAAAAGATGAAGCAATTTATTAGCTCTACACAACCTATTACTCTAGATTTTAACTGAATTTTCAGTTATGATGCAAAAATTATAACCAAAAGCCCATTGATATCACAGCTGCCAAACAAAATTTAGGGAATCAGGTTTTGTTTAGTTTCAAACACTATTTATATATCCATAATAAGTAGTACTCCTAATGCCTTTTTTTTTTTAGATATGCAATGGAAGGCAGGGGGAAATATATGACTAGGAGCCAATTTTAATGAAATTACTTAATAATTAAACCATAGCTATGCTCTCATCTTAGTCTGAAGGCAAGAGAGATAGTAGGCTACCAAGGCACAGAAGAGGAGAAAGCATAAGTAAAGAAAGAACACAGAAATAAAAGGTAGGAGCTGAAACTTTAGTAACAGTTTTCAAGTAAGAAGCAGGATCAAAGATTCAAAAAAAACCCCAGCAGTGTGACAAAATAAAAAAACAGAGAGGAGGAAATGGCAGTTCAGTAAAACTGTGGATTGTTCCATCCCAAGAAGCCATGAAGCTTTACTCTTCCACATCTGTCTGGAAGCTCTTTGGCCAGCAAAGACTCGTTGCGTGACACCAACACACACAGTGAATACAAAATCTCCACCCAAGAGCATGTTAGTTCCAGCCCACTTATTATCTTCAACAGCTTTCTTAGAAGTCTCTTTTGTATTCTGCTCTTAACTTTAAGTGCTTTGCATGAGCAGAACCATGGTGGAACAAGCTTGTGAAAGACACTGCCGAGTCTGGTGCTAAGGATACCTGCATACAAGGGGAAACATTTAGCTACTAGTTTTCCTCCAGCTAATGATTACACAACAGAATTTGGATTATTATTATCAAAATTGTACTCAGGCTCCTTCCTATTTTCCCCCTCAAAAGCTAGGAATTAAAAAAAAAAAATATCACTGAGAAACAAAACTATATACACCTTGGTGAGTCATATAGTTCCTAGAATCAAGCAAGAACCATTGATAACACAAACTTTTCTAGTTTTCCTGATGGGTGAATATTGACTGACTAAAAGCTGAGGGAGAAAACTAGAAATTATTAACCCTTAGACTACTTCTGCAGGAATCTTCCCCATAAACATAGTATGAGGAGTATCTTTTCACCTCTCAAGACCATGCTGACGTGCTCCACAGTTAGCTTCTGTATCCAAAGTTGCTTTTTCTGGGAATAAAAAAGTAGGAATGCTCAGGGATGTCAACATATATGGTATGCAAAATGCTTTTTATAGAGCTGTCAGTTGCAGTATGATGTTTTCTAACTCACCTGTACCATTGACAATGAAATTTGACTAGAAGTGAGCTAACAAACCTCTGCAGATCTGGACACCTTCCAAAGAATAATACATTAAAACACCAAACTTACAAGCCCAAAGAATTCATGGTTTGGGAGCAGCTATACCTTTCTCCCCTTCTGGATCAACGCCTGAAGACAGGCCTTCTACTCAAAGCTCACTGTCTCAGGAAGATGGTCCCAAGCCACTCAAAGTCACTTCAGCCTCTCACTGACCTCCTTGAACCCACAGAAAATCCTTGTGAAGCCATTATTGCAGTACACATGTCTACAAGTATTTGAGAAAAAGTACAGTGTAGTTTGACAACTCATTACAAGAAAATTGTCCGCTTTTTTGTCTAATGCTTCTTTAACCTGAGGGTGATCAGACCTTCCAGGTTTTGGGTTTGGGAGTGGGGGTTGTTTGTCTTTTGGTCAGGAAGGGACGTAAAAGAGTTTGATTTTTTTCTCCGTTTTCTAGGTCAGGCAAGCAAATATTGCAATTGCTGCAGTTAACCACTGTCTCAAGCTGGCTAATTTTAGGTAAGCTAAGAGAATGGGGACAGTCCTATGTAATTAAGCAAAGACTGGGAGCCCGTCTTTGGAACAAACATTTTACTTCTTTGGGTCTGTTGGCTCGTTAAGGAAAGCCATCAGGACTCTCATGTCTTCTGGTAACCTCTCTATCTCCAGCATGCTGCTATCCTTAACATGCTTTTCTCAGCTGGACGCCTCTACATGTCCTTTAGTAGGAATGCAGGTCTATGCTATTTTTTCCAACAGATCAGACCCAGCTGCTCTCCTGGATCACTAAGGAGATGCATTTGCTTTCCTACAGTATCCAAGCTTACCAATTCATAAGGCAAAACTAGAAAAAAGGTGTCTAGTTTAAAAAGTCATAACTACTGTCATAGCATTTCTCGGGTAGAAATCCTGGAAAATCTGAACCTTCTTAGCAAATAAATTGTCTGATGCCTGCTCATCAGGAGCCCTCTATTTGGTCTGTATCATAACAGGATTTTGGTGGGCTGGAAAATAGCACCTCCTGAGAACTTGAAGGGGAGAGCTTTACAGTTGACTCTGAGGTTATCATCCAGATATTCGCACCAAAATATTAATTAACTCTAGCTCAGATTTTTAGTCCCACCTGTAGAATAATTTAAAGCGGATGGTACCTTACTAGTTTCTCTCTGCATGGGCAAGGAGTACAAAATTATACCGCTCAAATTGAGATTAAGACCAACAAATTATTTTGACTGCGGTGCTCATTTCAGTTAGGTACTGACAGATAACAAAATTACCTATGGCAGTACTAGTGTGGGGTTTTTTTATTGTTTTATTTGGGTTTTTAAATTTTTATTTTTGTTGCAATATTATATTAAGAACTAATAAAAAGCGAAGTCATTCTTCTTTACAGTTTATGTTCTCAGGCTAAGAGCAGTAGTCAGACAACTGATAAAGTCTCACTAGTTCTTCCAGTAACTTTCACAATTAAAAAAGAAAAAAAACCCACCAAACAAACCCCCCAAAAAACCCCAAACCAAACAAAAAACCCCACAAACAACAAAAAACCCAAAACACACCATGACCAAAAAAACCCCAGAGGAACATAACATACAACTAGTGAATTTTAACCGTTTGTCTGATATATTTCAAACCTGAAACAAGGTCAAAATATGAATACATTTGACAATCTCCTTGAGAGACTGTTTACAGGGAAAGAAGGATAATATTTAGAGAAAGCAATATTACTCGAGCCTTCATAAATTTGATTGTGCTCACAATTTGTTTTGCAATAACAGATAACTATCCTCCTCTGCTTTATTTTTTCCTTCATTCACACCACTTCGTACTTTTTCATCTAATGACTTTAAACTTTTATAAATTTATTTTAACTCTATAACAACATCAACAGTTACCTCTTAATTTGGCAGATCAATTCTTTCTCAGGAAATATTTTACTTTCCCTGTTGTTTATTAGAAGTGTGCTTTTCTCACAAATTTCCAATGTTATCACTGATAAAGTAACTACTAACAGATACTATCAGCCACTGAAACAAAAATGTCTTGTTCTTTCAGTCCTTTCACATGAATTTGGATTTCATATAAAGAACTTGAGGTACCAAGATGAGAAATACTGAAAAAGTAGAAATTAGTAAAAGAACTGAGGCCTCTATTTCTTCCTCTTAAAATAACAGATGATAGGGATAACGTAGATCCTCATTCAGTAACAAAGTAGAAAATATTATTACTGTTAGTTATCTCAGAAAGCTCTACTGAAGTGACGCTTACAACCTTTGAATAATTTCAGGCTTTCATAAACATTGTTGTCTTGTAAAAAGTAGTTTAAAAAAATTATTACAGCAGATTTGATCTTTGGCCTTTCATCTTCATTGCTGCATCAGAAATGGTCTGCTTAAGTAACTAAGGAAAATGTAATGTTAGACAAAGCAAAACACATCGAAAAGGAGTTTCAAACTATATTTTTAATTTTCCTTTCCTGTTTGTGCAAATTCTATTTTTTTTTTTCCTTCCTCCTATAGGGGAAGTTACTTGCCATATTATTTTTCTCTAATTTCTTAATCTTGTGTAATATAAATCACACAAATCATCTGAAAGTTCATTTGTGTCCACTCTCTTCATGTAGAGACTTGGTTGCATTGCTCTGCTGTTTTGGTAGGCCAAGCAACAGCGCAGTTCTTAAGATGCTTTAGGGACATGTTTTAGTAGTGGTCAGGCTCGGTTGGACTTGACCTTAAAGGTCCTTTCCAACCAAGGGATTCTATGATTCTATGCTCAAGTGCACTACTCTTATCTTTCAAAAAAAAAAATTGATCCTGGCAGTAATGTGACCTGAACAACCAAGCTGACCTCAGAAAAGTGCTGTTTCTTATCCTTCCCTAAAGCTTGTGAAAGAGGGAACCTCTGGAAATCTAAGAAAATCTAAGAAATACCAATTCTCATCCTCGCCCATTCCACAGAAGAAAAAACCAAACAACTTAATCAGACAGAGTGGAAGCAGCCACCCTTGAGATACTCCTCAAATGTAACTGGGGTCCTTGGAGTCCACAGGGGTGCTCTTAGGGTAATGAGTTCTACTAGGAAATACGGTCACTTTTAATGGTCCCAGAAATGTTTTGCAAGCTCTTGCTGTCTTTTATGCAGGCAGATTATATGTTTTTAATTTATAGTGGTTTTACTGTGGTTCTTCAACAGGGAACGCCCTTCCCCACCATCCAGCATGTTTGTGTATCCATGCTTACACTACTTCATTTCCAAATTGCTGTGCAATTTGTCGTTATAGGACTGCTGAATTGATGGGACAAAAAATTAAGAGACTGGAAAACTAAATGACCTGTTCATTAGATTTTACTTTTGTAGCTTATTTGAACAGCTTCACATACCAAGAAATCATATAGTTTCAGGCCAAAGAATACAAAGCATTCCAAATACCAAAGAATTTAGGATTAAAAGGGAAAAAAAAGCGTTTTAGGATCATCAGCTATGCTTAATGTTTACAGTCACTGGCCCTTAAATTTAAAGACCTTAAAACTGAATGCATGCACTGCAAACGTTGGTGATTATTAGAATTTACAAGCTCACACCTTTATTGTTTTCTCTGCAGACATCTTGAATTTGATTGATTTAGCTGTGCAGACCTCCCAGCTGTGACAACTGCTTGTGCCACTGTCACCTGTCTAATAACAGTCACATATTCAGCTGCATCCCCTAACTGCCTACTGGTGGTAGATTCCTAATAAGTGATTCAGCCTGGATTTAGGCAAGACATCAGACATTCTGTGTCCTAATAACACTCCCTTAAGCCATCCACCTCCTTTGCCTTTTAAGTTGTTTACTAAGCAAGATAAATGAGTTTGCTCAGACAGGACAATGACAGTAGTTGGCAGATACATTGCTCATACAGCTGACCCTACTCAATTTTAAAACAAAATAAATCCATACTGTTTTGTTTTATGTATGACTTATTAAATTACTGATATATAACTTGTCTGCCCCAGATTGTGGGGCACTGCTAATGCACCAAGCTGCAGACACTACGTAACCTTAAAAAAACCCAAAAAAGGTTTACATTAAAATTAACATGAAAAAGAGACAGGTTGAGATGGAATGAGAGATGAGGGAAAAGAATAAAAGGCTTGTCTAACTGTTTTCTGGAAACCCAATATGCTATTAACTACCATGATTTACAAAGCACCTGATGATGCGAAAGACAGGTATGACATGAAAGGTGTTAATTCAGAAGATGGAACAACAAAGCTTCAGGAATTTGTTGGGTCCAAGGAGTCTCTGTTGAACCTCTATAACTAGAAGCATTCAGAAATGTCCTGTGAAAGCATTACAGTTATTTCTGATTTGAAAGAGACCCATAATAATTATTAGTTTGAGGCTAAACATTTTCAGCTAAAACTATGAATTAATGTAACACTGGGAATAGAGTCATCTTTGCTGCTTCTTATGAAACATACAACATGTTCATACTAGGGTCAACAAAACAAGACTTTGCTTAATTATATACAACCATTATTCTAATCCAATTCATGGGGAGAGACTCTATTTTCCCTCTTTTATGGCTTGCAAAACAACCCCCAAACTACCATGTTACTTCCAGGTGAGGTGAACATTTAGTCCATCCCTTCTCACCATATAACTTGTATCTTTCTTTACAGGAGCACTAAATAAAAAAAGTCAGAATGGACCCAGTCAGAGAAGGTCTATATGTCACAGAGGTTTACCCAGGAAAAATTTTGCAAACTAACAAACTGAAAGGAAGTCTCCAAAAAGCCCTTGGAAACTATTACTATCAACATCTAGGATACCAAAAGAGAGAAAATTGGGGCTTTGCTGCATTTTTCA
>KL280328.1:481-44830 GCA_000699545.1 Podiceps cristatus | reverse complement strand
CCCTACATTTCTAATAGACATCAATGAATGCCATTGTTCATTGCACTATAAGAGAATAATCAAACTAGAGAGACTAAAAAAATAAAACACCTGCTGCTCAATCTGTCAAGTTATGATCATACCGTCCCTTTTGGACCAGCTAAGAAACATCAGCCATCCCATTTGCACAGGTGTAATACAGTTTTTGCCTAGAATCTCCTTAATAGGAGACATAATGGCACCCAAGCAGAGAAAGAATATGTGAGAAAATAAGACACATTGCTTGCAATAAGTTTACAAATTATGTTCTACATATATTTGACCAGGTTAGCAAGCAACCAGGCTCAATGAAAAGGAGAAACACAATTCCCTCTCTATGTATAACCAAAGGGATATTCCACTCTTCAGTCTTCAGATGTTTTGTGTTTGGTGGTGGGTTTGTTTTTTTGTTTTTGTTCCCTCCCCCCCCCCCCCGCAAAGTAAACTCTAGTTACAACAGACTCTCTGCTCAAGACTTATCATACTCCCTAAGTTTGTTCCCTCTCCTGCGATTTTATTTTGTGCATGGATATTCTGATGCATGAAAAAAAATCTCCAATGTTTTTCACATTCTGTTAGCAAGAACACAGATCATTTATAAATAGCTAACATATTGGATGGATAAAATCTAAATCATCATACTAGTCAGAAAATACTTAAACATGGCCTGCAGTGCTAATCCTATCCAGTGACTTGCCCTCCCCGCTACAAGTTTGAGGGTAGCGTCTTAAAACAGCGCTTGAAGAACAATATAAGTATAATATCACAACAGAATTATAAGTGTTAGATGAGGCTGGATGGAGTCAGGAAAGTGCTAAGCCATTCTGCAGTTTCCCCATTTTCTAATAGCAAAAGCCTGAGTAGTTCCCTTAATTCCAGTTTCCCTTCATCTGTTTTTGCACTGACTTCACAAATACATTGCAAAAACTGCGTAGAGAGATCTCAGATGCTTGTGCCAAAGGCAACTATAAAAGTTCAAGTTCTCAGTTTTTATAGGGAAGAGGAGACAGTTGGATAACTTCAGACTGGAGAAAGACAATGAATTCTGATGCATGAATGATCAGAGAGTTGGGACTCACGCATACCCTGGTGCTCTAAGCTAAAATCACAGTTTAAATAAGCCTCATGACCTCAATCACAAAGTCACCCAAAACACAAAAGTCAAAAAGGTACCTAACTTGCAACCAGAACCTAAGCCAAATCACAGGAACAGGAGTTTACAATGAACACAAAGATCAAGATCTGAAATATAATGGCAAGATGTTTTTTCCAGCCACTTCCACCTGTAATGAATGATCAGACATATCAAGCAATCCACAATTTAGCTAAACCATTTTGTGCTATATCAGTTAAAATAAGGTAAAAATATTTTTTTTTTTCAAAACTATAGATTATATTTAAAATGCAGTTGCATTTGTTTAAGCAACAACTAGAACAAATCCCAAATTCTTTGTTTCGCTCACCTCTTATCTCTCTTGTTTTAGGAGATGATCACTAGTAAGAACTCATTTCCTTTCCCTTCTTCCTGAGGCAACAGTTAATTCTAAGAGACATTATACTAAACCTAATCAAATACCCGTCCAAAAAATATTACCAGTACATCTTGCCTTGCAAGATCCTTTCTTCTCTCTGCATTTTCACAGTTAAAGGATTCCCACTTCTTTTCTTTGACGTTCTGACAAGACCTAGTCAAGCATAAAAGAAAACGTATAAAACCACAGAAATGTACATATAACAGATTCAGCTTTTAGTAGTAGTAGCATGCTGCATGTTAACACCAGGCATCTTACTATTTCTTTAAGATCCCACTAGCTTATGTCCTAACAAATGAGATGCCACCTGCTAGAACACTTGATTACAAAACCCATTGCTATTTAAAAAAAGGATGCACTGATCCATGGGCAGCCCTAGCATTTTATTGTCACTTTTGACAAAAGATTCTTTACACACTCTCATTGTTTCTGAGATAACGCTGAATTGTCTATTTTATCCACCTACATCTTGCTTAGTGAGAATCTGTAATACTACTTCAAGCAGTGCTGTCTTAGCAACTAAAAGGAAGTAACCTAAGTAATGTCCCGTTTCAGGTAGTAGAAAGGACAGTCTGAGCAGGAACAACTATCATACACTGGCCATTTGGGTATGGTGACCTATCCTTGACTTATTTTGTATACCTAAACATCAAGATGTCAAGCAAGGTTTTAGAGTTTTACATGCTTATTTTTTAATGCAAAGCTACCAGGATTTCAGAAAGCTTTAGCCCTGCCCCATCCCCCCCATGTTTTTCCCCTTATTTTTACTCTCCCCATATTTATTGTTCTGTCAATAGTACCAGCCTCAGAGGCTGCCCTGCCTATCACAAAAAAATATTAAAATTGACATGGCAGTATGAACACACACTGAATCATGAGCCCTAAATCTGAGTGCTCCAACTGGCTTAAGCAGGAACAGAAAACAACTGCTTGGAATGTAGAAAAGACAGATGATAACTGGAAAGCAAGAAAGAGAAATCAAGCCTCCAGCTCAAGAGCTGCTCAATAACAACTCACTTTTGGATTAATTAATAACTTCCTTTCTGTGGCTAATACAAAGTTTAAATCAACTTCAGACAAGGTAACTGTATTTTCTTAATTGGCATCTAAATTATGCTCTCTGGCTTCTGCATCCCTATTTAAGCTAACAACTCTGTGTTTCTTTGTGGTAGCTTTATTGGGAATTTCAATGTTCTCTTTTTCTGGTCCCACAGGAACCCCACATTGTTCCGTGAATGCAAACTTGTACGCTTCTGAGACCCACTTAACATGGTTTTAGTCCGTTCCCCTATAACCTGGTCCCAGATTTTAAATCAAGTAATCTTAACTCATGAAAGTCTTTCTACCTTAAAGAAAGTGTCCATAAAAGTTACTCTGATGGGTTGAGTTTTGTGGAAAAATTAAATAAGATAATGATTGGCCTACTACAAAGAAATAAGGAAAGAGAAAAAAATAATAGTTTTTGACACTGCCAGACTACATTTTATCTTTCTGAAAGACACAGTCTAACAAAATAACTTGCTATATTTATAGCACACATTTAGTATATTTGCTTGTTACATATATTACACTAGTAGTATTTTTTGCACATTAAAAAATCCCATAAGCAGCAAGACTCTGCATCTGTCAGGCATAGCACGAACAGTAGAAACAATACCTTACATATTCAATGCATTTATTCACAATCGAGCAGGACTATTAGTTCAAATGAACATTTTTAAACTTAACTTTTAAATGAGTACAAGAGGTATGGTAGGCAGCATCCAAAATGATGACTCTCTGTCAAAAAAGAGCTTAAGAAGCAAGAGAGTTCTCTACATGAGAACTCTCATGCCTAAAAATCCCTTCAGGTTGGAAATATGGCATCAACAAAAGTCAGGGTTAGTGCTCCATTCAGCTCTGAGAATACACTAAAAAGCAGACAAGTCCTGATCAGTTCTGTTTTTTTAAATACTAGCCACTCTTATCTATCCTTTCACCTTTTCTCTTAACAACAGATGCAAAAAATTAGTTTTTGAAAGATCCTGACATCATATCCAGAGGGTAAGACAATTCATGATCTTACAGCTCCCTTCCCTTCACTCTCAATTCTCTCTGAACAGGCCAATACCTCTTGCCTGGGAAGACCATCCATTATCATGGTGACAGTTATTGATTTTAATTAAAGTAGCTGAAAGAAGCTGAAAATTTTAAGCCCTATTCTTCCACATTCCAGGTATCAAAATAAATGGTACTTAGAATTCACACTGACACAGTCACGTATATATGCCTATGTTGGAAGCTACAGCCAATCTGCACAAGAGATGCCAACAGAGCACTCCAACAGCTTTAATTAGTACAGAAAGCTGATTTGATGGTAGGGCCAACATGTAATAGTCTTGGCACCAGCAATTCACCAGGAGAAGGGAGTCCCTATTGCAGTGAGAAACTTGATGGGCAGCAAGCGTCACTTAATTTGTTTATATAACCAAGCAAGCTGCGTTTGCTCTTTTGTTTTTCCCCTATTGCTTGTTTCATGCGTGCAAAGAGAACAAGTTGTTTGGGTTAACATCCAGATACTCACAATTACAACTTGAAATTCCTGCCAACTGCATAAATCTCACTAGCCATGAAAAAGAAAAAGGCTTTTTCCTAGAATAAGAGACCTAGACACACATACGCACATGCAGAAAACGGGAGTACAGCCTGCTCCTAAGCTGTGTATTCTGTCAAAGATTCTCAATATCGTTCACAAACAATAACTAAATCTTGACATTCTCAAGTTGCAGAAAAGCATTTCCCTCTCAGACTTCAGAGGAGTCAATCGATTCAGAAACATTGTATTTCATCTTAACTTGCACAACATGCTTTTGTTGAGGGTTTGTTTTTTCTCCTGTGCTGTCAGAAACTGCACCTTGTAATACAGCTTTGCTCTCCTGTGAGAACTGACAAAATGATGTTCACAAGGCACACGGCACACCATTTGATAAGCATCAGGTACAGAGAACTGCTACTCTAATAATAATAAAAAATTCATTAACACCTCAACCTCCATCTGATCAATGGGATCAAATTGGTTTTAAATGAGATCCAACTGTATTTTACAGTAAGCTGACTGATGGACGGACTTACACAGTCTATCTTCCTTCTTTTGGAGATTTCAGGTTTCCACTGCTATATGGACAGATCGGCAGAAGTTTCTCTTGTGTATTACATTTTCTCTCAGGAATCCCTGCAGAAAAATAAAGTGGTTACCTTTTACCAATAACTGCTGTGTATGACAGCATAAGTGCTTAGATATTAATTGGCAATTTTACTTATCATGGCAATTTTTCCAACTTTCTCTCAAACAACAAAAAGATGATATAAAATCCATAACGGCCTTGTTCCATCTGTAAATCCATCTGGTTTGTACTATGTGCCCTTAAAGTACTGGTGCATTTGGGGAAAACCACATTGCAAATAAACAGGTGTAATGTATAGCATTACAACTTTGGAATGCAAAATTCATCACGCCTTAACAAGGTGAAATTCCACTGCATTCCTGTAAAACATATTCCTGTCTTACGGGTTGTAATATGTTGTTGTCAACTTACTCTGCTCTGGTGAGACCCCACCTGGAGTACTGTGTTCAGCTCTGGGGCCCCTAATGCAAAAAGGACATGGATGTGTTGGAGCGGGTCCAGAGGAGGGACACAGGGATGATCCAAGGGCTGGAGCAGCTCTGCTGTGAGGGCAGGCTGGGAGAGCTGGGGCTGTTCCGCTGGGAGAAGAGAAGGCTCTGAGGTGACCTTCTAGCAGCCTTACAGTCCCTGGAGGGCGCCTACAGGAAGGATTGAGAGGGGCTTTTTACAAGGGCATGTAGTGAAAGGAAAAGGGAGAATGGTTTCAAACTAAAGAAGAGCAGATTTAGATTAGATATTAAGAAGAACTTCTTTGCAATGAGGGTGGTGAGGCACTTGAACAGGTTGCCCAGAGGAGCTGTAGATGCCCCATCCCTGGAAGTGTTCAAGGCCAGGTTAGATGGGGCTCTGAGCAGCCTGGTTTAGTGGAAAGGTGTCCCTGCCCATCCATGGCAGGGGGTTGGCACTAGATGATCTTCAATGTCCCTTCCAACCCTAATCATTCTATGATTCTATGGATGTTTATTCCTTTCTCTCCAATACCATTTGAACAGGTACCTCACTTCAATAAAAGAAAGATGTCATAGAAGAGCTGTTTGGAAACCTGACCTTTATCCATCTCTTTTCCCAAGAATCTGTGGATTTTGCCATTTCTTTGATAGCTCCTCCTCTGATGATCTACCTGCATCTTATGGGCACAGAGATTTCAGGGAACCTGATGTGACTGCGACTCCTTTTGGAACAATATGCTGAATAATCTTTACTGTCCCTGCTGGCTGAGTGACAGTTATTGAGCACAGGTATGTCTCTCTGATCAGGGTCATAGAGGAGAACCATCTGCTTATGATGCAGTTCTGAAGGCAAATGAAAGCAATTCCATGCTAGTCAGGAGCATCATCTGAACCAGTGACTCTTGTCCCTAGACAACAATGTTAAGAGATTCACCATGTGCAACAATTTTGTGTGCCACCTAGAGAGAGACTTGGCAGAAAAGCTGTATGAAATTAAGAACTGTCACTTACTCAATTTGCACAGAGAACAATTAAATTGTTTCCACTCATTTTGAGCTTTGACAAGGGAAACAGGATGCTAATGTTTCCAGTGTGCACTGTCTGGGGTAGAATGCAGCAAAAACATACATCAATCCTGAAACCAATTACTGTTCATCTAATGTCCGTCACAACAGACACCATTTTTTATGTACAAATATTCATTATCAGACCACTACACATTGTTGGTAAGTTGAAGGAGGCTTTCCTTTGCATGAAATGCAGGCTAAAACTTAGTACAGTATAAATACATTGGAATGTACATGATTGAATCTTGCCAGCCTGATTCTCACAATTCACCCACAGTGCTGCTGGAAATTCTCTAGGCATGCCACTTCTTGGCGTGGTCTGAGTTAACGACTGAAGTGGCACACATAAAGGATTTGAGGAGCATGTGCAAGTATTTACCCACCAACAGGTGTCCCATTTTTGTCTTCTTTTAGGGGCTGACCCTTGAATCATGTCATGAAAAGGAGAAAAAGAGTATTTCAGAAACCTTGCGCAGCTAAGAGATGAGTATACCAAAAAGTGGAGAGAGTGAGGAGTGCTGAATTTCATGCTACTCTAGGGTATAATGAAAAAATAATTTTTTTTCCTGAAGTCATGAATCTTTCCAGGTTTTCAAGAGCTCCACATCTCACTCTCAGCTGACAGAATACAGTCACCTTGGGGTTATATTGAACAGAAGTAACTATTGATTAGAAAAGTGTTTGCAGATTAGGAGCCTTGCAAAAGAGTTACTCAGCAATCTCTTAATTGGATATGTTCAGCACTTGAAACTTAATTTCTATCTCCGTTTAAGTGAGTCAATATTGTGGAAGCAGCTAGAAAACAGGTCTGGCACAATAAAACCACAGTTCTGTTCCTATTTGCTTAGATCAGTCTAGTCACAAGCAGAACATGTCTGCCTTGTCTCAGGTCAAATAACCACTGGCCTCATGCTCTATGAAAAGGCTGTAATGGTTTCTATTTAGCACTGCGCTATGAAGTCATGGACTATACTAAGTTTATAGAACCACAGTTTATCTAGGAAGGTGATTGCCAGTGCAAATCCCTCAGCACAAGCAGAGTCAGCTACAGCAGGTTTGTGCAGAATCAGGCTGGATCGATGAGCCGGGGCCAACTGCATGAGGTTCAACAAGGCCAAGTGCCAGGTCCTGCACTTGGGTCACAACAACCCCAGGCAGGGGGGAGGAGTGGCTAGAGAATTGTCTGGCTGAAAGGGACCTGGGGGTGTTGGTTGACAGCCGGATGAACATGAGCCGGCAGTGTGCTCTGGCCTGTATCAAGAATAGTGTGGCCAGCAGGACCAGGGGGAGGCGATAGTGCCCCTGTACTCGGCACTGGTGAGGCCGCACCTCGAGTACTGTGTTCAGTTCTGGGCCCCTCACTACAAGAAGGACATCGAGGTGCTGGAGTGTGTCCAGAGGAGGGCAATGAAGTTGGTGAAGGGTCTAGAGCACAAGTCTCGTGAGGAGCGGCTGAGGGAGCTGGGGTTGTTTAGTCTGGAGAAGAGGAGGCTGAGGGGAGACCTTATTGCTCTCTACAACTACCTGAAAGGAGGCTGTAGCAAGGTGGGGGGTCAGTCTCTTCTCCCTAGTAACAAGTGATAGAATGAGAGGAAACAGCCTCAAGCTGCGCCAGGGGAGGTTTAGGTTAGGTATTAGGAAAAACTTCTTCACCAAAAGGGTGGTCAGGCATTGAAACAGGCTGCCCAGGGAAGTGGTTGAGTCTCCATCCCTAAAGGTGTTTAAAGAATTGATAGATGCGGTGCTTGAGGGCATGGTATGGATGGGCTTGGCAGTGATGGGTTAACGGTTGGACTTGATCTTAAGGGTCTTTTCCAACCTTGACGATTCTATGATTCTATGTTCAATTGGGGTTTGAATATGTCAAAGGATGGAGACTCTACATTCTCTCCAGGGGCAGCATGTTCCAGTGTTTTGACCCTTCCTGCAACAAATTTTTTTCCTATGCTTAGCTTTCTCATCAAGGCTAAAAAAATCTCATCTCTCCCAACCAGCCCCCTCCCCCCAGCATGTACTCCCCCTTAATCATCTTTGTGGCCTTTACTATCGTATGTCCATACTGGAGAGGCTGGGTCTGGACACAGCACTCTAGATGTAGTCTCACCAGGAATAAGTAGAGTACAAAGATCAGCTCCCTTGACCTGTTGGCAACATTCTTCCTAACACAGCCTTCTTTGCCATAAGGGTGTATTACTGGCTCATGTTCTTTTTTTTTGGTCCACCAGGACCCCTAAGGTCTTTTCTGTAAAGCTGCTTCTCAGACAATCAGTACTGGCACATGGGGTTATTCTTCACCAGGTGCAGGACTTTGCATATGCCTTTGTTGAACTTCATGAGATTCTTGTAGGCCTATTTCTCCAGCCTGTCAAGGTCCCTCTGAACAGCAGCACAGCCATCTGGTGTATCAACCCCTCCTCCCAGTTTTGCATTTTCTGCAAACCTGCTGAGGGTGCACTCTGCCCTGTCGTCTAGGTCAAGAATAATGGCATTGGCACCAGTAGTTACTGGCCTCCAGCTAGACTTCATGCCGTTGTCACAACCTCCTGGGCTTGGTGGTTCAGGGACTTATCTCATGCATAACTCATCCGTTTGTCTACTATTGGCAGCTCTTGAAGGTCATGAACTCCAGAAAAATCAGATTCTATTCAATTCTGTTTCTCATAATATTGAGCTACTAATCCTTATAGCATGTTACATGAAGCGCTAGGCATTGGCTGTGCCTAAAAAATAAGATGGTCACTGTAATCTTGTTAAGCCTGCTCCTCAGTTCTGTAGATGACGACATAACATACAGAAAAAGGATCAAGAGCCATTACACAACTGAAGTAAGCTCACTGTATTTCTCCCCTCAAAGGCTGATATGCTCATGTGACTAAAGGCGAAATACTGAGTGCATTTTTGAACAACAACATGACCTTTAGTAGGAAAATAATCTGCTATACAAAACAGAGCATTCCTGTTTTTTTCTGCTTGAAAATACAGTAAATCTGACTCTTAAGCTAACATCTGGAATCTTGGACATCTGTAGCTTTAACAACTCAGAAGCAGAATATTTTCATTAAGTAACTTTCAATATGTACATTTATGCAACAGTAAATAGAAAGAGGTAAAATTTTACAGTACTGGCAAAGACAAGATGGAGACACTGATTTTTTTTTTTTTTTTTTTTAGTTTAGGTTCATCCATTTACTCATTTTTCAAGTTTGCTAACTTTTTTAATTTTTAGAAACACAGAACCTATTCATTGCTTAGAAAGACCTGAACACCTCATAACAATTCTGCTAAGAAAAAGCAACTATAGCTCTCCTGTACCTACTTAAGAGCAGGAATAGCAGATTTCCCATAAGCAAAAAAGGTGGACACAACTTCCCAAAATTCAGGACTTTCTGACTCATGGGCTTACAGAGGGAATGATACCTGTTCACATGTTTGAAAGCACCAACTGTTCATAGTTGCTGAGGTATATAGTTCTGCATAAAGGTAGAAATTAGCTGACTGTGTTCTTCTCTCATTTTGTATAACTGCTGTAAATTTCAGCGCTTTACTCATCCAAGTCCCATTGCACAGCTAAATTACCAAAAGAAAGTATCAGTACACTCAGTGAAGACAAAGCTCTCCTAAAGCTTGTTTATGAAGGGTACATGTGTCCTTTCTTTCCCTTGACACGTAATAATTCCCTCCACACTCCCTAACTGCAGCGTGTCTTGCTTTCAGCCAGGATGGAGCTAGTTTTGTTTGGTGCCAGCATGCTGCTGCTGGTGTTGGTTGCTGCTGAGCGATCAAGGATATTTTGCAGTTTCCCAGGTTTTGCTGTTGTGCAGGTGCAAACACCTGGGAGGGCACAGCCAGAATGGTTGATCTAAACTAAGTGGGAGTCAGCCATTGCCCCCTCGCTTGGGTTCCTTGTTCTTTTAGTTTTCTGTTCATGTTCCCTTCTTGTTACTTTTATTTTTATTTGTTTTCGTTTGGGCCTGTTTGTTAGTTTGTTCGCCTGTCTGTTCCCTCACTTGCTCTCTCTGGAACTGGCTGCTCTGGGATGGCTGTGGGGGAACATCCCTGCTCCCTGGCTGCTGCTCGGGGCGGGCTGTGTCAGTCCTCCTGTGGTGAGAAATTGTGCATTGTTCATTTTATATATTCTATTATCCTTATACATTATAATGAATACATTGTAATCTTTTCCTTTGCTGTCCTGGTAAAGTGTTTTTATCTCAACCAGTGAGCTCTCTCTTTCTCCAGTTGCCCCTGGAGTGGGAGTGGGGCGTGGGGGGGAGTGAGCAGCCTCACGGTCCAGTTCCCGTTCAGGGTTAAGCCACAACACAGTGAGAAAGTCAAACTTTGTGAATGCATCTCCCCTAACTTCCTGAATCATTTCTCCCTGAAAAGACTTGGTCGTGTTAGTTCTACTGTAAATATACGATGTGTGCTAATAACTTTCTGATTTGCTGTTACTATTGTCTCAGCAGTTGTTTTTTCATCATGGTGTTATCTTTTGAAAATTATTAGTCACTGCCAAGGGTGATCTGTTAGCTTTATTGTTAATAGTTAATAAACCATTTTTCTTTTTCTTAATTCATACCGAAAATTAAACTCTAAAGGTTATGCTAGATGGTCCTGTTTCTAAAGTCCAAGTCTAAAGATTCAGGTATTAAAAAGGCGAGAAGCATGAAAGCAGCAGAGCTATTCTTAGGCAAGCATTAATAATTAGATATTACTTTGGAGAAAGGGCAATGCTTCACCTGAAGATGAAGTATTATCTTCGATATCTTTTTGTGCAGTTGGCGGAACATTCCCACTGATTGTGCTTCTAATCTCAAAATAAGTTGGCAGGTTTGCCCTTTTCTAGCTGAAATATAGTCTCTTCTGGGAAACCTTTATCAACACATCCTGAGAATTGTTATGTCCTATTAAAGGTTGTTCACTGATATTTGTAGTATCTTAAATACACACTGCATTATTACAGGTGAATTCTACATTTGCTTAGAGCAAAGATTATGCTGAAAATAAAAGCCAAACAGATATCCACAGGGCTATTTTGTTTAGGAAGCAGACTGATTACGGTGTAGACTATTGCTGTGTACTATGGAGTTGCTTCAGGAATAGCAAAGTCAGCTGGGGATGAAAAACAGGCAGTTGTCAGATCCTGGGAGAGATGTGGTCATTTATGATCTAACTTTCTAAGAACAAGAGGGTTCCACAAATGTTTTAGATAGAAAAGGTAAAAAACCCAAATGACTAACAACTATACCAGCATGATATTAAAAATTACTACTAAAGATTATTTTGTCTTTCCCCCAGATGGCAGTAGGAAATTCCTCTTTATGTGGCAGAAGGGCTTTTTGTTTGGTAGGGTTTTTTTTGTCCTGTTTTTAAAAGTTGATTACATGAGAAAATACAGGATTTCATTACTTTCATGAAGAAGGAAAATGCATGTTAGCCTCATTTAATGGTTGTGAAAATTTACCTTGGCTTCAATCAAGTAATTTAAAAAAAAAATATGCTTGCTTGCAATAATAAACTAACTGTACTAGAAACTAATGCATTCATTAAATTATCCCTTTAGGGCTTGCAAAACAACCTACACTCCATTTTAGTCAGAAATCTACCCTGGAACATCTGATGTCAAGACGACTTAGCTTTTATGTTTGCAATATTTTTAAGGTACCCATTTGGTTTTACAACAATAGCAAAGGACTGAAATAGTTAGTTAAAAAAAAAAAAAAAAAAAAAAAAAAAAAAAAAGTCAAGAAGCAGCTTCAAATAATTTTTAAAACCAGAAGTGAAAGTTCAGTAAAATAATTCCACTAGGTGAATCATTGCAAAGTGTGTTACAATATTGGTTAACAGACAACATACTGAAAACATTCAACTGTAACAATTCAGAAAAAAACCTATAAAATAAATTACTACAAAGGTTAATTATGATACTACCTATTCTTTTCACCAAACTACATATCACATTTTCTTGTGGTTCTTCTAAATCTGTGCACAGGTACCAGCCAGAAAGGTAATGGTATGATTATTTTCAAATTATTAAAAAAGCCCATAAAGGCAATTCTACTGACATCTGCCACACATTCCTGGGCTAAAAGACAAGTGTCACTGGAAAGTAATTGCATATAAAGTGCTATAGCATGTCATTATTGGAACCATTTTATGTTAATAGACACATTTAATCAGTAAGGCAGGTCAAAATGGTTTTATCAAACACATTCTGGCTAACTGGAATCTCAATAGACATATTCTGAAGACAATGTTTGCATGAAAGGAAAGTTATTTGACCTTGTGTGCAATTGCATATATGGATTTGGAAACAGTACCAACCTGTCTCAAGCTAGTAATACTCAGAATGCCTCATCCTGTCTATTTTTCACTGTGAGCCAGTATGTCCTCCTGAAGCATGTACTCTGTGCTCCTGCAGCTATCCAGCAGCCAAATCCACGTGCTTAGGAATCCAGGAAGCAAAACAGAACAGCGGGGCATTTTTAGTTTATTAGTCTTAAAGCAAGTGCTATGCACTCACCTGCAAAATATAAAATCCATTTAGCCCACTTGTTTTGTGGAAAAAAAAAAAAAAAAGTTGACACAATAAGTTTATCTTGTTTGCAAATTTCTATTAGCTTGTCCATTGCAAAAAAAAAAAAAAAATTATTTTCCAATATTTATGGTAAAAGACACAGCCTTGATTAGTATTAGTGATCCAGTCATAACCTGTGAAGATCAGCCAAAATTTTTATTTGTAAGACTTTAGAATTAAACACATGCATAAAGTACAACCAGATTTTAAACAAGGATCAGAATTTGTGACCTTCAGGTATAAACTTATAATAGTGACATTTCTAAATGAATCTTTAAGGTTAATTTAATAACATGAGGTTGAGTACACTGTTAACCTCAGCTGAATAAGTTTTCTCTTTATATGCTACAAGTCCTTATTTAACCTCCCTTCTTTGCATTGGAAGTCTGTAAATACTAAATGAACAACCACGGGCAGAAAAAATAATGATGGATATATATTAATAAGTGATTTATCTTCACATAACACTTCAAGGTCCTATGTTTTACTGAGTGGGATCTGAGTTTGTGTTCTGAGTATTCCCTCAACAAAGACATTTAAGAAGTCACTTGTATCACGTCTCTGAGAATAAAAAAAAGTTTCACATCCAAAACATATTTTAGTCAACAAATTAAATTAGACACTCCTTATTTTATGAAGTGAATTGAGCCAAACACACCTAATATAGAATCATAGAATGATGATTGAGTTCTACCTGTTTGATTATTTTAAAACATAAGAATGGTTTGATTTTGAAGGGGAGAATTTTCTGACCAAATGAAAGAGAAATCATTGGCCTTTGGTCTCCCCCTTTCATTTTGATCACTGGAGGTGAAAAAAAATGGTGGGAAATAAAGTATGAATAACCAGATAAATTTGCATTTGTTTTTCTTACAAAGAGGAAAATAAAATTCAGAATTTTAAAAAAATACAACATTTTCAGAAATGAAATCTGCCATTTTCTGTACACCAGACAGCTGAAACTGAAGAAAAATTAAGTGACGCTACTGAAAGCCAAAAATTACATGCACTGTCCACATTGATCTTTAGTTCACAGAAGTAACAAGGAATAAAAAGTGTTGCGGGACAGTAATTACAGAATACAATACAGGCATTTATATTCTAAAATGTGAGTCAGTCTACACTCTGGGTAAAGGTTTCTCACTTTTCCAAAATACATTTTGCAATAACAATATGTATATTGTAATTGAGCCTATGAGAGCTAGGCCTACAGAGTAAGGATGATTATGCATCTCTAAAAGCTTATGAACTGAAAAGATGTTTTAAAGGATTTTCTAGACAGCTGGAATTCAGGAATCTGATTTTGACAGTGTAATACGGAAAGGAAGAGAAAGGGAGAGCGCACGCAAGACAGCATGCTAGAGGGCATGAAAAAGAGCGAGGGTGAGTGAGAAAGCATGAGAGGGAGGGAGTAGTAAGAAAGAGCATGAGCAAGCACGAGAGCACGCATGAGTGCGTCCAAGAGCAATAGGAAGGGCAACAGAGAGGGCAAGTGAGGGCAAGTGAGGGCAAGAAAGAGCAAGAAAGCAAGCATGTGAGAGCACGTGAGAGAAGGAGACACTGTCTAAAACGTTCAGTAATGTCAGCTACTAATAACAGATGTAGGAAACTAACTTGTCTCCAGTGAACTGTGTTTTGACCCACTTATTACAGAAGTCAAACACAAGTAAAAAGTCAGGCTGGAAGCACTGAAGTTCAGCTACTAATACCATGTTTAAAAGCATTATTAATTAGTTGCAAAATAAAGCAATCATAAAAAAAAAAAAAAAATCAGCAGAACCCAGAAGGGGCAGGGAGGGAAAGTCCTGTAATTGGTATGGGTTTCAGTTCCTGGTGATACACAGTTACACAGTCAATAGCCTTTCTCTGCAAAGTAAAACGTTCAAGCACGTGTTGGTTAAGCGACACCATGGATTTACACAGAGACTAAACTGTTGCCCTGAAGTGTTCCAGCTAATCATGCATCTTTTACTCAAGGCCAAACTCGCACTAGACTTTGGAAGGAGAGGAATAGGTGTGAGAGCCCCGGCCCACCAGCATGGAGGAACTGATGCAAAAGGGGTAGTGCCCTTGCACATCTCCCGCTGCCACCCCACAGCCTCAGGAGACAAAAGAGCTTCTGGGACTGCTTCTGAGAGCAAACAGGTAGCTTGGATCAGTGTTTCCTACACAGGAAGGAAATCACCCATATTACATCCAAAGTGAGAGCAAAATTAAGGTGGGAAAGGAGTGAAGGTGTCTCTAGAAACACAGCTGAAAATTAGTTGAAACTAGGTCCAGTCCTTGCAAGAAGCAGTTTGATTTTTGGCTTCACTATGCCTGAGTTTCTGTATCCTGTTACATACTTTTCTATCTATGACTTGCAGATTTGCAAGTTTGATGCCTTTTGAAGCATGTCCATGACCTGCAGCTACACCCGTCTGCTATCTATCCCGTATAATGCCAGGAGTCCCAACATTCATTGCCAGACGACTGAACTACTAAATAGATGCATCTGCCACTTTGCGTTAAGGGAGCTGAGAAGAGTTCATGTCACACTGCCCTGTGTTCGACTGATCGGGCAGGAAAAAGCTGGACTTCCTCAAGGATTTACTTTCCAGGATCACAGTTGAAAGTTGGGAATTACTACCATGTATCACCCCTTTGTTTTCAATTTTAATTGAAAATCATTTTAGCTTCCTTTCCAAAACTAAGAATTGAAAAGACATGTAATTACTCATCCAAATCAGTGACCAAAGATAATGTTTCCTTACTTGTAGCTAAATTGCATAGTATAACATCAAAAAACCAACACACATTGAACAGGAGTTTGCTTACCAAACATCCTTCCGCCTTCTAGAAACTGTAAAACGCTTCTGCTGAAGCCATGGAATAATTCTAAGACAACTTAAAAAAAAGCTTTTCATAGCGCTGGGACTAATGAGATAGGTAGCTTGTCACTACTTGCTCATTATAAAACAAGCTCAGATCACTAGTGCCTAAAAGTCATTAACTTCTGGCGGCAGCTCAGTGACACATGGGAAGAACTGGTGGCCTCAGCTCACTTCTTAGAGCATCTAACATTTTTTCAACTGTCAGTCCCAGCAGAAAGACTACAGTTTGGATGCAAGCTGGGGAGCTGCTTTTTACACCCCAACTATTACAGCTGATGGAATTTGGAAACTAACTGATGAGCTACACTTGTGGCTACTGGAGGTGTCTTCCCTGAGTAGCACACATCAGTTTCAAATTCGGTAATCTGGCATCTGCTGTGGATACTGACCTCAAGGCAACAGGATTTTAAAACAAACCAAAACACAATACTACACCCCAAACCACTATACCCCTTCAACACTGACAGGAACATATTTAATGCACTTACTGCTCAGCCACTCTGTTTCTCTTAAATCATGGCTCTTCAGCTTATTTCTCTCTCTCTCCAGTTTTGAAGAGCTACATAAAATGTCACAGCATTTTCTTTTAATCATAGCTGTACCTATAAGAAAGTTGGTATTTACAGCACTTGGGATTTACCAAATAGTGTTAACACACAAGTCCCTTGAACTAATTTTATAAAAACATGCATGCAACCAGCTAAGTTTATACTAAGTTTTGTTTGTTTCTTTTGTTTGGGTTTTTTTGGGAGGTTTTTGGGTGTTTTTTTAAATTGTTTTTTGTTTGGGTTTTGTGGGGTTGTTTGTTGTGGGTTTTTTGGTTTTGTTGTTTGTTGTTTTGTGGTTTTTTTTTTTTTTAATCATAGGAAATATCCATTAAAAAATACAGTAGTTTGAACAGAAAACTTGTAGTTTGGTCAATGGCTTGATCCACTCAGTGGTCAAATCTTCTTCAGAGCAAGCAGTAACATTGTCAGACCTGTGGCAGCCTGTGAGTTGATAGAGGCAATATATATATATAGACAGATAATATCTTTTGTTAAACTAAGCCAATATATTGGCAGACTGCAGAAAATTCACACCAGAAATGCTGATGGCCTTTTAAGCATGTAAACTCTTCTTCCAGCAAGCACTGAGACAAATAAGCTCTTGAGGGTCTTTGCAAAAGCAGCTACCGTGTTTTACATTATTTAAGTAGTAGAGGTTGAATCCAGATCCAAATTATAGAGTAGTCCCTGTGAAATTCCCATTTACACCTGCCCCTATGGCTCATCTTTCTCATCTGAACAGACAAATCAAAAGCTTTATGGTGACATATTGTTGTAAGAAACTATTTTGATCAGCCTCTTCAATGAGTTCCGCACTGTGTTTGAACCCAGTATTAAGTTGTCCTGCCATACACTATAGCTTGATGCCATTTACAATTTCTGCTTTTATCCCAAGTAGAAATAAAGACTAAAATCAAACATCCATTTGCCTTAGGGTATGCAGTTGTTTTTCCTCAACATTTCTTCTCTAAATAGCTGTGCCACTTTGAGAATCAAAACAGCCAGTGACAGAGAAGTTGCCACAACACTTTGCTCGTGTTGTTTCTCTAGAACTCAAGTCAAGTCACTTATGAACAAAAATAAATGGTTTCTGTGCCTTTTTTTTTTTTTTTTGCTATGAAGTACTTATTATGAAAAGCATGTTTCACTTCCATTACTGTTCCTTGCCACCAGTCTTTTAACCACTGAGTAATTCGCTGCTGCCTACACCGTGACAGCTAGCGAGCCTGACATGCACAGCATTGTTTCTGTGTGTTTTAATACATTGCAACTGAAGATGCTGTACTCAGTCCAAGTAGAACAGTGTGAAATCAGGACAACTATTTTCTATAAATTCAGGACCCATTGCTGGCAGTTTAGAAACGTCTTATTGTTCAGGTATCAGAGAAGGTGTTTAGACAGAATGCACTTATACCAGTGAAGACATATGTTCCTATAAACTAATGTTATAAGAAAAGGTCAACTGTATTTCAAATAGAGTTAGGTGGAGGTGCAAAAAAATGAAAGAAAAAAAAAGTGGACAAGCTTCAGCCAAGGGCTTTCAGCTTCTATTTCATTCTGTTAACTGTAATAAATATTGAGCAAAGGAAGTCAGTGGATCCAGAACATCTAGACAGGGTAAAATGGTAGTTGAATGGCATACTGAAAACATTGGCTGCCAGAGAGAGTCTGAGATAGGATGAGCAGTCTCAAAGGACAACAGACAATTTTCAACAGCAGAAAGAGACCTCAGTGCTGCCTCAGACACTGGAAAGTGAAGTGCAATGCCACGTTTAATTAAAAACTAATTGGAGGATCATGCTGATAACCATAAATATTTTGTTGATTTGACAGGACAGAAAGTCACAGACCTTTCAGCCAAAGACGATCACATTAGTTGTAACTGTTCACAGGCACAGACAATTACAGATACAGAAGTCTGCTGTTAAAAAAAAACCAAAAAAAAAACAAACCAAAAACAACAACAACCCACTTAAATCTGTTTTATAAAGTAACTATTCTTAAAAGGGGGATGCACAGCAGTTCACTTAAACCACAAAGTAGTCATAAATGCCTCTATTGTACAATGATGGGAATATAATTATACCCTTTGCTATGCTTTTGTAGAGAGCTTATTTGTCTTTTTAATTTGTAACAAAAGTCTTCTCCATTTCAGATAAAGTAGAAGGTCTCAAAATAAAAAACTAAAACTACCATGTAACTCTAAGACCTCAATCCCGGGAGGGAAATGAGGAAGAATTCCTGACTAGTGAAGATCATGCTCAATATCTTGCTAACCTCCCGAGGAAGTATTTTCAAATACAGATTTCAGAAAACATTTTAAAACAGGAAGAAGGTGATAGTTTTCCAAGGTCTTAATTGTGCAAGAACTTTGAAACCGAAGACCACCTTTCTGCAATTCTCTCTTCCTTAAATCTTTTAATAGATGGCTTGATACCATTTCGTTGTTCCTTAGTTGCCCTGCAACAGTATCTCCTTTTTATCTCCCCTTTCCTACATCTTTATTCTTCATTCAAAATCAGCTGGGGGGTGCCCGCCTGCTCCACTAGATTGGGTACTAAATTAAAAATGCTTTTCGTTAGTTACACACCTGAAAGAATGCACAAAATTCCACCTCCAAGGCCACGCAAAGTCATTGTGCCAGTAAACCAGAGAAAACGCAAGTTCATTTAGAAAGAGAAAGCAAACAGCTGTGAAGAACAAACTCTTAGTCATAACAATGAGCTTTGCATTTCTTCTTTTGCACAAGGAGTGCAAAAAACTGTATCTTGGTTTGCATCAAGAGAAGCGTGGCCAGCAGGTCAAGGGAGGTGATTTTGCCCCTGTGCTCTGCTCTTGTGAGACCTCACCTGGAGTGCTGCGTCCAGCTCTGGAGCCCTCAGCACAAGAAGGACAAGGAGCTGTTGGAGCGGGTCCAGAGGGGGCTCCAAGAATGATCCGAGGGCTGGAGCAGCTCTGCTGTGAGGACAGGCTGAGAGAGTTGGGCTTGTTCAGCCTGGAGAAGAGAAGGCTGCGGGGAGACCTGACTGCGGCCTGTCAGTGCTTAAAGGGGGCCTATGGGAAAGAGGGGGAGAATCTTTTCAGTAGGGACAATGGTGATAGGACAAGGGGTAATGGTTACAAGCTGAAACAGGGTAGGTTTAGATTAGATGTAAGGAAGAAATTCTTTACAATGAGGGTGGTGAAGCACTGGAACGGGTTGCCCAGAGAGGTGGTGGAGGCCCCATCCCTGGAAACATTCAAGCCCATGTTGGATGGGACTCTGAGCAACCTGACCTGGGTAATGGTGTCCCTGCTCACTGCAGGGGGGTTGGACTAGATGACGCTAGCGGTCCCTTCCAACTGAAAACATTCTATGATTCTATGAACTTGGGGAAAGTTACTAAGAATTACAAGGAAGGACACATGTACCACACTTTAATTGTGAGAGTAAAGAGGAGCATTTCAACCCCCAGCAGTAGCAGTAAATGAGTAAAGAAAAATCCTGGTATTCTAGAGCAATGCCTCTCATCCCTTCCCCAAATTACCATGTCATTATGGACAGTTGGGTAAGGATGGTGACCTTCAAAAGAGTAACAGTGTCAAGAACTTCCTCTGAGTCTTGAAATACCGTGGACAAGCACACATTTTAAAGCCATGGTTATGGCTGGTGGCATATCTCTCCAGTGGAGAAAGTCCAAAATATCTGCAAAACCTGATAGAGTATCACACACCAGGATTCACACTGTTCTCACCAATTGCTACAGCAGAGAATTAAATGGGTGAGAGGAGGGGCTGCTTCTTCTGAGGGCAAGAGAGTAATGAAAAAGTTTAATTCCTACATTGGCAAAATGCAATAAAGCACGACCATTCTGCCAAATTATTTGGAATTGTAGAATCACAATTGTTTCAGCAACTATGTCATTTAATTCCACACAGCTCCATCTGACACATTATTCTAACATTTTTTGAGGAGGGTTGCCAACAGTGATTGATCCAAGATGTTAAAACACTCCAATTTTATGTGATTGTAATCTGTAATCAAAAAGAAATGAGCAGTTAAAACTGAGAATTACTTTGGAGTTACTAAAAATCTGCATAATAGCAGCAAGTGGTCTCCAAAAATTGCCCTCAAGGAAAATAAAAAAAAAAAATTTAAAAAAAGGGAAAAAATAAATTATTTCTTTCCTGTTTAGCTGTTCTATTTCTTTTACTCTTAAACTTCAAGTTTGGTGTCTCTAAGCTGTGTCTGCACTCATCAGACCTAAAACCTTATTTTTAGATGAGCCCCAAGACCCTGATGCACTTAGCTGAGACTAAGTACAAGTATGCCCAATACTTAGATTCACAATAAAAACTGGCGGTGAGTCACTGGCAATACTTATGCAGAAATCAACTTGGGCAACTGTTGAAACCCAACAGGATTTCATAAAATCCAACAGGATACAGAGTCCTTTGAATCACAGTGACTGATCTAATCTGAGGCCTGAATGTGGCATTATCCTGTGTTTCACATTCATTGCTCAAAAAAATAGCAAAATTCATCTTTCCCCTCAACATATGGCTGCATGCAAGTACTGTAACTGTTTCCTTTGGAGAGTACAAAGCCAAGATAGCTCATAATACTTTCGGGCCATAAATCTCTAAAGAAGAAACTCATTAAGATTAAACAAAATTCTAGAACAGCAGCATGAAGCAGACTTCATTACATTTTTAGACAGAAAGCAAGGAGTTAGTGTTAAGATAGCAGGGCTGTTCTTTCCAGTTTAGTGAGAAGAACATTACTAGCTTGTATGATCTCAATTCTAAAGTATCCTTCTGAAGTGAGATATTCTACCTCTACAGCTGAACAATTATCAAAAAGGATTAATTTGCAACTCAAAAATGGTTTCATTTTGTCTGCATTGTTCAGAATGCTTTATAGAACACCATTAAAGGAAATAGGAATATTTTAGTATTTAATATTAGTAACCTACACCTAAATGATCTACCGTTTGTTATGAAAAAAAGTCCTAGAACATTAAAAATTGTTTGAACTCCTTGGGAAATACTCCCTTTCTATAGCGAGTCTTAAAAAAATTAATTTCATTATGCTATCTTCCCGCAGTAGTTTATTTTTATCCACGAATCGATGGGTTACTAGACATAATAGTGATCCCCCTATTAAAGAAAGTGGTAGCATTGATTTACAGAGTACTAAGGGACACCACCTTTCCCTCTCATCTGACCTCAGATTTTCAACCAGTGAACTCCTAGTTACGACAGGAGAAGGTGGTACACAGCCAAATTACATTCCGGTCATTACACATCCTGTAAGCTTCCAATATGCTCCACACATAGAATAGGGTAAGATTTATCATTGAGTACTTTAGCTGAAACACATAGTTTCAGTCAGCACACTTTTATTCACAAACCCAGGATACATTTTTCGTTCAATTAGAAAAAGAAAAAAAAACAAAGTCAGGACTTAAATTGAAATTTACAAAACGGGGATTCTGCTCAGCATCATGTTCTCTATAGTCCAGATTTAATTTCCAACAGAAAAAGATTAAAGATTCCCATTTGCTCAACCCACTGGTAATACATTCCAAAAAACCTCCAGACTTACATCCCCTCATCCTGGGAGCAGCCAGATATTTTTTCCTGAAATGTGCCATCCACTTCTCAACCAATTAAGTTTCAAGAGATATTCACCACCCACATTTACAAAGGGAAGGTAGGGAAGGATATGAAAAAAATCAGCCAACCTCTCCAACTCTCCTTCTCCAGGGCCACCTTTTACCTTAGAGGATGACACCGACCCAGACAGAGCTAGAGCCCATACTCAAACACCCTGGGTTTTTTTTTCCCATAGCTGCAGGGGAAACTATTGTGACAGCTTCAGCTGGAAGGCCCTATCTTCTTGTCAAATGTTTGGTAAATAGGCATGGGATGCTACTGATAAAAACATGATGATCCTACAGAAACCTGAAAGGGCTGTGAATGCCTTGATAGTAACTTGATATTATGTAAGAGTTTGTTCTATTGTTCTATATCGAGATGAGCACTCTCAGGAAATGACAGGAGTCAATCAAAGTCAATATAACTTTATTTTCCTCCTGATTTTATTTGAAAGCCGGCATAAAAATGTATTATAGAGATAAAACCTAAATCAATACTCCTTGGCAAACACACAAAAAAAATCTCAGTGCCAAGTATTTCCAGCTGTACAATAGTTTTGCCAGAATTTATCCATCCTGTGTGGTTGCCACACCACAAACAGCTTTAATCGGAACAGTTAATCCACAGAAAGTCTCTAAAACAAGTCTCTTTGATGATTTTTTTGTTTCCTATTTCTTCCTGCTGTTCTTACTGAATCCCTGAGTTACTGCTGCCTTTCTGGTGCGTCAGAGATTTGATGCTAAGCTGCCGTTGTCACATTACTACCTTGGTTTTCAGCCACAATAAACACACAAGTGGCAGCACATTAAAACTAAAAATTTATAGCTCTAAGAAATTATAGTTTAAGTTGCTATTCATCAAGATAATTGGATGTTAATAATAGGGTGTACAGTGCTGGCATTCATATCAGGTACACATGCTATACATTTATTAAGTATAATTCATTCTCCTGAAGTTCTAATGAGGGCTGCTTAATTCCAGCTTTAATCAAATGTCAGAGGAGCCAGAAACCCAAGCAGAGACTGTTTTTCACAGGTGGCATTTTGTGAATAAGTCAAACACAGCTTTTTTTAACATTAAGTGTGATTACACTTGGCTTTATCTCTGCCTACATACATTCTCTTCCCTATTTGCATTTATTTCTCTTGCAGCTCGTAACTGAAGATGAATGGAACTGAATGTTATGTTCTGATTGTCTGCTTGTTCCAGTAACTATTCTTCATTGTATGACTACCTTTAATGGATATATAATATATATTTTAAGACAGATGGGGAAAAAAAGTAATTTTGAGTTTTTAAAACATTTTTGAGATATTTTTGAGCTACATATTGTGTGAGCTTTTTCAACTGCTTATGAACAAGCTGATAAATGCTTTTGAGCTATTATGCTAAATGCTATGATCATGTTAAGTACTCACTCTTTTGTCAGAAAGTTCTGCCATTGGCACAAGATTAAAAAAGTAAGAGAAACTAATAACAGCTCATAATATTTGCTAATCTCTAACTGTCATCCGCCATCACTGTCAGTCACAATTTGAATGCAAACTGGTACATAGACGTGTTCTTAAAAAGAAAGTAAATCTATTGATCACAGAATTACTGCGTCCTACCCTCTGGAGAAGACTGTTCCAATCCCTCTTCTCCCTGGCACATGCTTTGATGAAAATGGAACTGGATATGGTAAGACACAGCAAGACCCAATATATAGCAACCTTTTCATTACCTGCTTTGGAGAAAAAGATTTGCATATTTATGGCAGTAAACCTAAGACACTCAGATGCCATTCTGATTATCTTCACAAGAAACCTGGCTTCTAAAACTGATTTTTCCCACAAATTTGGAAACTCATCTTTGGATTGAATGAATTTAGAATAATCCTTATCACCATCAAGTTCTCACGTAGTATGATCAGCCACCAAAACAGTTGCTTAAAAGTAACAATATACATTAAAATAATAAACTCCTCAAAGGTAAACATATCTATTCCTGTAAAAAACTGTAACTATCTGAAACATCCCCAGAAAAGCTCTTTAACATAACTAAGCCCTCAACTTCATTTTTCTCTGAGAAGAATATACCCCCTCTGCAATCCAAAGGATTTTTACACAGCAGAGCACTCATTTAAGGAATTAACTCAGATTTTTAAAGAAGCCCCCAAACACTCTGCAAGAACTTCCATAAAGTCCCACCAGTCCCAGCCCTGCATTTGCTCCATGTCATTCAGAGCTCGTGCCTACACAGAAAAATCACCAACTAATTGCAACATATGCTTTCTTGAAATAAGTCTTCCTAGAACCAGCTGTTCTAGTCTTCAGCTGCTTCCTTATCCCTACTGCATAAAAAGAAATGGAGCCTACCCTAAAAGGAGAACTCCAAATACATTAAATGAATCTAGAGCAAGCCTGAGCAAGTATAAAACTCGTCACCTCTCTGCTACTGACACAGTAAAATCTCCCTACGACAGAACCATCAGCATCTTACCTCTGCATTTCTGGGAACGTAACACTTCACCCACTGTCCCAGGTGCCCTTCCAGTATCTACACAGATCAATCTAGACAACCATTTCAAACCAGAATAACGTTATAGAGGTAAAAATGTCCACTTGCCAGCGAGGGAACACAAAACAATCACTCCATTTTCTGATCTTTCATTCCTGAGTGATAAATCATAACTCTACCGGGCATTTAAAATCATAGTTCTGTCCTTCCCCTATAGATAACCACTTTGTATCCTTTCCCAACGGCTTTGTAATCTACAGGTATAAGATAGTACTTTCTTTCAATCAATCTCACTGCCTACATAGTTGATGCCATAAAGATTGTTCCCAACATGTATTTGGTTTTGAAGTTTGCTACTACCTTTTCTGATTCGACAAGCGACTTGTACACGTGATAGCTTCTATGTTGTTTCCAAAATAGTTTACTCGTCACATATTTAAGAGAGACCCACTCCACCTTCACAGTTCATCTATGTCATTGTCCTTAAATCATCGTGAGTACAACAGATCTTCCACTGAAAACTAGACACAGCATGTCCAGCATGGAAAATCACATTTTTGCTATGGTAATAAACATGTAAATAAAATTAATTCTCTTACGTATCAGTTGCAGAGAATACTGACATTTACCATCAAGATTTTTTTAAATAAGCAGAAGAATTTATCAGAGATGTAGCACATTGGTATGCAAACATTACTTACCATCAAGTATCCCTGATATTTTTGATGTCTGTTACTGTTATTGTATTTTTTGTATGTTAGAATTCTATCCTACTTTATTAAAATCAGATCATTACATAAGTACATACTGTTGCATAAATAATTTCTGCATGTTAGCATTTGTAAATCATGTCATTGTGACACAGAGATGCAGGACTGCAAGATCTGCAGTTGAGTGTATAATTTATCTTGAAGAGAACTGATACAAAAGCTGATAAAATATTACGCCCCTTTTGCAAGTGTATTGGTTGCATATACGCACCGTGCAATCCCAGCATGAGTCTAACAGAGCTAAGGAGCAAGTATGAAAAGTGGCATCTTGGTAACTGTATGTGGCATCTTTATAAAGAAGCGCCACAGTTATTAAAAGACTAAACTATCATTTAAAGATTAATGCACTTCCTCTACAAAAAGCAAGAGGGGATCTGAAAATCTTGGAGAATGTGTGTTTCTGCAACAAGATGTATTTAAGAGCTGCAGTACAGTAGTTAACCGTCATGATATTCAAGGAGTGAAGTGGTTCTTCAAATGGCAGTGGAACAACTAAAAGCAATGTGGTGCCAATTGTCTGGTGCATATCAGTTCCTCGAAAAGTACATTTCTTGTACTCCTGATTCTTTTAAAGTAACTCTGAAAACTGTTTGTACAGTCTGCAACAACATCTTTGCAATTGCTTTCACATAGACATTACTTTTTTTTTTTTTTTTTTTTTTTACTTCCCCCCTTTTTGGTAAATCCTATACTTTGCAAAATTCTGGAATTTCCTATACTGGAAAATTCTGCTGACTCTCAGCATTCAACATTAGGTTTTAGATTCGGTTCCAAAACCAGCATTTAAACTTTTTCCAGCTATTTCTGTATCACAGGCTCCTGTAATCAATCACATGTTTTAAGAGGCAAAGATAAAAAATAATCAAAAAGCCTTTAAGGCTCTAATCAACATGGGAGTTTAGTTCCAGGACCTGCGGCTGACAGAGAAACAAAGGTTCAATGTAGCAGGTGCTAGGGAAATTTTATTTATTTATTTTTTAATTTAGATAATTAGAGTTGCTAAAGGACTTGAAACAAACAAACAAAAAATACGCATAATGCATAACACAATTTACAAGTAGCAGTCAGAGGCGGGCTCTATGACAGGCAGTCTGATGGCACAGTGGCACTGCAGCTTAGGTAGAAGAGAATTTAATGTTGAGAACACACCAGAAAACCAACTTTGCTTGGCAAAGTGGGAAAAGATATGCTGGACTGCAGATATCCCCCCAGCCTGTCATCCCATGATTATTCTTCCCCCACCCAGGAGCCAAAAAACCTCTCCAAACAACCATAGGCGGATAAGAAAAGTTGTTTCAGAGTCTCTTGTTTATAAAAGGCTCAGATAATGGTATGTAGATACTCCTCAAGAGCAGGTTTAGTAGGCCTGCGGGATGCTCTAGTACACACAGTATCACAGCAGGGTCCGAATAACGCAGACCTCCCTAATTGCTCGGCTATGTATGGCCACCTGTCGCACAGCCTGGGGAGGGTGAACCTAAAGCAGCTGCAAAGCCATAAGAAGACAAGTGAACCGCCTGCCCTTTTAAGTCAATTGTAACGAACCAAATTCAGCCTCCTGGCTCTCAAGCAGTAATCTGCCTCTAAGCAAAAATCCCAAAGGCTAGAAATTCAGCTATTACAAGTGTCAAAGAAGAGGTTTCTACCAGCCAAGGAGAGCCACAGAACTAAGTAAACACAAACATGATGACTCCCATTCCCTAATGTCCAGATGAAAAGAACATTTCAAGGACTATGGTTGCTTCCAGTAGCATTTTGTCTGGCTGTGCTTAGCAAATCAACTGGTAAGTACTGCTACCACTTAAATATCTGCCTGAACAGTACTAACCGATTCAAGTTTTGATAAACATCTGATAGAAACACAGAAGGAATAATGTCCTGTTGTGGAGAACAACTTGAGCTCAACAAAAATACATTAAACTCGACAAACTTAAGTAGAAGATGTAAAGTTTCAACCAGACCATAATTTAGCAGAACTGTGATGAAAGGAAATAGGATTTCATCACGTTAAGTGTTAGATCAGCTTAGCTATACCCACTTTTTCAGCACCATTTTTGTGGAACAATCCTTTGGTCCAGAACTGAATGATTCTGAAGTTGGCTCACATGCTCCACAGAAGCCACTAAAATTTTGAAACTATTTGCAAGTCTAAGAGCTTTGTCATATGCCTAAATATTGCCCATAGTTACCTACGTAAGACTTAACATATGAACAATCTACAGGTGGAGTCCTCCTCTCTCAAATTTTCATTGTGTGCCAGCAAAAAGCTAAGGGAGAGATGTTCTCTGACAGAACCCCCATTTCCCAGTGTACAGAACTCTCTGGCACAAAAAGTGGCCATTTCACTTCTGCTCTCTGACCTGTAGGTTATCTGAAATGGAAACAACACTCATACTCTGGGAAACACGAGCCTGGTATCGAATGGACTTAGTCTTTTAGAGGTGCACCTGTGACTACCGTCACACAAATAATCCCACAAGACGACTTTTACATTGGGAACTGCTATCGTCAGCTTCAACTGCTGCTGACATATATTTTATGTGAAGAATTTTGTGTTTCATTGTTTTAGAAAACTTACAGCCCAAAGAACCATTAGCTGCAGTCAACTACAAGTATACCAGATGCTACTGAACATCCATTCTCTGCAGGCTTAAATGCAGGACTGCCATCAATCCTCTTCTGTGGAGGTTCATCTTCTATGGAGAAAATGGCATTTTAGTTTGAATCCCTGTTCCACTTTAAGATTTTTTTTTTTTTTGTCTGAATCTCATACCATCTAGGTTACTGTTCAAGACTTTAGACACTATCTAAACATCCCTTTTAAACAAAAAATTTGCATTGGAAACAAAGTGGATAAGTATGCTTTCCCATTGTAATGGTAAAATCTTTCACATAGAACTGAAATGTATACTGCATAGAATTTTTTTTAAAGGTACTTATTGGAAGGAGAGCTGAACTATATACATAAAAGGGCTGTTTAACAACAGATATTTCCTACAAAAAACCAAAAAAAATCTCTGGTAAAAGCTGTAATTTCAATAGTCAGCAGACAAGTTAGGAAAATAGAACAACAGAAGCACATCACAGAGAGGCCAGTCCACTTTTTCATCTGAGTATTCAGCTCTGTTGTTGTGATTCTGGAAACATGACAGCTGAGGACATTCATATGCCATTTTGGGTACCTTATTTCGTAACTCAGATTGGAAATCAGACACAATTTACACAACTACAGAATCATCTGAGGGTTGTTAGATGACCCAAGTGTACCTATGTGTCTACATGCTTGATGCTCTTTGCAATATCCATGAAAATAATACGTGCAGGCACGCTGTCACACAGCTGACTTAAAGTGAACAAAATATTTAGCTCACTGTTACAATAATGACAGTTCAGAAGAATCTTGGTTCAACCTGAATTACTTGGAGCCTTCTCAATTTACCCTGGAATTACTCCCATTTTAAGATTACATCATCTCATTACACTTATTCTCCCATATAGTATCTCAGTATCTAACCCTGGAGATCAAGTCTGTCCATACCCATAGTAATTCACAATAAAAATACAGTGACATTTCAAAAATCTGAAAGCACTATTACATGTACACTATCTGATAAGCTGATAAAATAGAGACCTTCATTCTGAAGTGCAGACATTTTGACATCTTTCAGCAGTGTTAAAGAGTGCTGCTAACAAATATAATCTCCCTTATGATATTGAAGGTAGGAATTTATCTTCCACCGAAAACTTCCCTGTCAGGTTCTTAAGAGATCAGATGTTACTATGCATAAAGAATCTTGAATGAGAAGTAAAATCAGTAAAGTAACTAAGGAATCTATTTTTTTTTTTTTTTTTTTTTTAAGTAAAATACAGCCTTCTGGAATTTATCCAGCTACAACATGTGTATGTCAGACCAAACAAAACTGTTAAGAGAAATCTCAAGTTAGTTTATCAAAACCAAACCTAACTTCCAAACTGAAAGCTTGGAATGTGTTTAAGACCAATACAAAAGAACTGGTTCTTACCTACTGAAGTGGAATCTTTTTAATTCAGTATTTCAGTTTCATTTTAGAACACTTCAACAGCCCATATGAAACACATGAGTAAGTTTACTCATCCTCCGTGGAACAGGAGACAGTCCATCATACACAGCATTGTTACCCTTGTGGCAAGTCTTAGCAGAAAACAGACACTAAACCAACATCCTTATTCTTAGAGGTAAGTCTCTTCAGAACAAAAAAACCCAACACACACAGAAGAAAGAAAAATCAAACTGGAACATGTTGTTTTCTATAGCAATTGGCCAGGCACCCTTCACCATCCAGAAAAATGATAGAATGGGTGCTTTTAAGGAATATGCTTAAACTTGTTCATTTTTAATGTTAAAAGGTGTTGGTGACAGGTCTTTTCTCATATTGATCTATGAACACAAGAACCACGAAACTTAATGCTTAAAGGAAGCTAAGGTATTAGGAGAAGAAACAAGCACTGGCTTTACTTTACTTTAAAAATTGCACCATAACATCTGCTGAAGTAATGTTTAAGTGCTTTCCAGAACAAGCACTTAGAACCCCATTCATAAGAATTAAAACTACAATTTGACTAAGATTACTAATTTTAGTCATTAATTGATACAACAGTAATATATGGTATTTGCATACCAATTTCAACTTTTCAACTTTGAAAAGTCTGTACAAGAATTGATTATGTAGTTCTTCACTGAGGAAGTGTATTACTGTAGCATACAGGGGAAAAAATATAAAAACAAATGAAAAAAAAATATATATACTGCAGTATTTCTCACTCCTGAGCCCTTTCCAGCCTAGAACTTCAAGCTACTTCATAAACATTTGTGAAGAGATGTATCAGCAACTGAACACTTTCAGTTCAAGTCAAAGGATTCACAGATCAGAAAGGCAGCATGCTAGCTCATCATTTTTGACAGCTTATCAGTGGTGGTACCAGAAATCGCTGTATCCTGCTGCTGCCCCTATCCCCACCCCAACATAGCGCTACTGGCTAACGTGGCAGTACCCATAGCGTATCCTCTGCTGGGCCAACATATTTCATAGCTGGCTGCTGTTAACTTCAAATGCCATTGATTCCAACCAGGACGTGAGGTCAGCAGATGAGGGGAGACTAATCATCGGTTCTGCTACTAGGCGGTAATTCCACCAGTGGCGGGCAGATGGCAAGCACAGGAGCCTCTTAACTCCTCCTTGTAACCACATCACAGATCAGATTCATTTTAGAAGACAATGAAATCTTGCAGATTGTAGAAAGGGATGCCTTGACATTGGGCACCTGGCTTGCAGGAGGAGAAATGAGAAAAAAAAATAAATAAAAAATGCTATATCTGTGGTCTAGCTTTCATTTATTTCTAGAACCTTAAAAAGTGGAGTGGTGTGAAGGAGAAGGAACAAAAATGAATGTGTTTGGGTCCTATAGATTCCAGGAAATATCCAGTTCAGTAACATCCAGCTTGTAATGTACCTGTGAAATAAACATATTCCAAGCATATTAGCAGCTTCAAATCATTCCTCTGACTTCTGTAGCGCACTGTGCAAAATATGTTTCTAAAAGAAACCTTGAAATCATAATGGAAAAAGCGTAGACATTTTGCAGTGTGATCTGACATTTCCTGAAAACAGTGGCTGGATTGAAGGACAGGAGGTGCATTTTCTCCCTGCTCAGTCCTACTTGGGTTTAGCTGGAGACTCTCAGTGCTTGGGAATGCGGTGCAGAACGAGGTCACAGCAGGCACAGCTTTCAGTGTCCCTGTATGACAAGACTACTTAGCTTTTATTGATGAAGGATACGTATTGGTCTATCAGACCCACCTTAGGTTGTATTCAATGAGCTATACGCTTGAGGTAACCAAGAAAGCTGATTTTGAGGAGCAAGTCAGTGGTTGCAAATCCTTTTTCTACACAAAACCAAGATGATTTAATTGAACTCTGCCTGCTGCTACGCTATTTCCAGACATATTGAACAGCAGTCTGGGTTTTCCAGACAATTATTTGCCCTGTGTTCCATTATGTACATCTCTCTGCATTTTCTTGCAGCCATATGGGCTAGTGTAAAAATACCAAAGTCACCAACTACAGCTTTAGTTATAAATAGCCCTAGGAGAAAGTAATCTAAGTTTCGGGATGAGCAGGTGTTAAAATTACAGGCATCTGGGGAAAAAAGGCATTCTGTAACACCCTCTGATAAGGCTGGCAGGCATATCAGGAAACACTTGCCACAGCTCCTTTAGCACATTTAATTTAATTTAGTATTAACAAAGCTATAGAAGCTGAAGGAAAGGACAAAGACCTCCATAAACCTCTGAACAGCTTCCCCTTGCCTCTTGAGATACAAATACTACCATTTCCCCGTAAAACTGGGATCTTTGATAAAACTATCCTTTTATGCTAATATAAGAAGTTATTAGTATTCAGCAGTGGAAGCTCTGGAGAGCTATTTCTAACAGTTTAAAAATAGAATTAAAAAATGTTCCTTTAAACATCACCAAGGGAAATTGCACAGTCAGGAGAGAAATTGCTTACAGTTATGCACAAACCCATGGTACTTAAGAGGAAACAAGGCCTTCAGTCACAGAGCATCCATTTGTGTCCTTGGGAACACAGGGAAAGGGGGAAAAGAACTTGAAGCTAAGCATGTGCAACGTCTTTTTGAGAGTGGGTTTGACTTTGTGCAAAACAGGTGTTCAGATACAGTAAAAGGAGTACAGAACTGTGTGCAAGGGATGAACAACTAACTGACAGTCAAAGGCCACCTCCTTTGGATGCACGGTTAGGTCAGGAAACCACACAGTCCTGGTCATTCAAAGAAAAAAAACATTTCCTAAAAGCATCCTTATCTTCCAGACCATAGGAAGTTTCCAGGTAACTGAGGTGAACACAGACCTCTCCCGAGTTGTGCACTCTTCATTCATCAAGAAGCAGTGTAGCATAAAGAAACAGGGACTCATGTCTCAAAATTCATATCGAGTGACGAGTGTGATCTGATAGACTACATTTCTGTCATCTCACAAAGTTTTAAGAGGTTCCTTAAGATCCCATGAAGGTGAGAAGCAAATCATATGGATCAAATCATGGTGCAGTGGGTACTGAAATCTGCGGGAGCCCTCCAACTAACTTCCCATTCACAAAATCATGAGTGCTTATGGACCAGAATGACCTACATGTGTAGTGACATTTTAAGAAAGAAGATACTTCTCTATAAAATACAGTTCAGAAAATAAGATTTCTTTCCCTGTGTTTAAGGGTACAGGACACTGTAAGTCCAAAGTGAAGAGAGTTGAAAAATGCTGTCACAGCTACACTCCAACAAGACTCAGTGTAGGCCAACGCTAAATCTGCCTGATATGGGAATTTTTTCCTCTTCAGCTCCCTGTTTTTATCCCTAAGGCCTTAGATCACAGTTTAATAGCAAGTTACAATCATAATATTTTTTACATAGCCACTTAAAAGGATTTATTGTAGTTCCACACAATACCACGTGATTATTTCTCTTCTGAAATTATGTTTTCTCTCTGCTAAGCTGAGGATAATAGCTGTTGAATACTGATTAGGGTTTTCCTTATTTGATTACCGTTAATTAGAGTCAAGCATGTAGTGCATCAGACAGGAGGACTGCAGATCATTGTGACACTTCAAACAGGCTGTTTAACTTCAGCAGAGCCTGTTCCAAGTTTAGAGTCGGGATAAATCTTCAGCAGAGTTGTTTATGCATAGTTGTGTAACGTTACACAGCATGGGGTACTGGACTGTTTGGTTAATTAGTTTAAGAGCCTGTCAGTGGCAGCTCACCTCCAGGTTTACAATTGGAAATTGCAATTAGCATGAAACGGTTTTCTTTTTTGGTCCAATTTCTCCCACACAAATTGGTCTCACACATGTCTCACTTAAGAAACCCAGGACTGTAGCTAGTCAACATTCACTCACTCCCTTCAACTGGTGTCTCCATGGGATGCCTAAAGTAACATCAAAGGGTTAGGCTAATCCCAACTGATCTTGGAAAAAGTCCAGGGTTCCCTGAGGCTTTAAGGCTGTGATTAAAGAATACACCTGTCTGCCCCAGTAATGAGGTCAGACTATCTTTACTGACAACAGGCTGCTTTTCATCCTGTGTGACATACCTCCTGGAGGAACTGTCAGGAAAAGGTGCAAATATGGAGCAGTCAAACAGCCATTGAGCATCAAGTAACAGTCTCTGCAACTCCACAACTACTACAGAACTCCTCCCTACCAAATCCCAGATCAATTCCCTCTTCTTCATACGTCAAATAAACTGCACATGACATATGGTGCTGAATTGCTTCACATGTAATGTTGGAATTTGTTGGTTTTGTCTAGGTTGTGTGAAAGTAATATAACCTATGCAGAAGGTATCTAACCTAACACCCTTTCTCAAAGAACATGTCTGAAATACCCTGGGCACTGAAACATCAAAAGGATATGCTTTCACCTACAACGCTATTCCTGAATTTAACATGCTTCCTACTCCTTTTCAGTATCAACAGTTATGTCTTAACTCTGACATCCTTCAGACCCACATGCTAGAAATTTACTTCATCTTGCTTGAAAGGACAGCCAACTGTAATCCACTACACAGCTATGCTCTAAAGCATATAAATAGTCAAAAAAGCTACAAAAACCCCCCCTGTCCTGGCCAACCATGTCCTGGGGTACATCAAGTGCTGCATTGCTAGTCAGTCAAGGGAGGTGATTGTCCCACTTCACTCCACACTGGTGTGACCCCACCTTGAATTCTGTGTGCAGTTTTGGGCACCACAGTATAAAAAGGATACAAAGCTACTGGAGAATGTCCAGAGGAGGGCCACGAAGTTGGTGAAGGGTTTAGAGGGGAAGCTGTGTGAGGAGCAGCTAAAGACACTTGGTCTGTTCAGCCTAGAGAAGAGGAGGCTGAGGGGAGACCTCATTGCGGCCTACAGCTTCCTCACAAGGGGAGGAGGAGGAGCAGGCGCTGATCTCTTCTCTCTGGCGACCAATGGCAGGACCAGGGGGAAAGGCAGGAAGATGCGCCAGGAGAAGTTTAGGTGGGATATTAGGAAGAGGTTCTTCACCCAGAGGGTGGTGGAGCACTGGAACAGGCTCCCCAGGGAAGTGGTCATAGCACCAAGCCTGGCAATATTCAAGCAGCATTTGGACAATGGCCTCAGACACATGGTGTGAATCTTGGGGTTGGCCTATGTAGTTGTACTCGATGATCCTTGTTGGGTCCTTTCCAACTCAGGACGTTCTATGATTCTATGACTCCATCTTAATACACAAGCTCCAGCTTTGAAACAGGGACAACTTAAAGCTTATTTGAACTCCAAAAGTAAAAGTAAATATTATCCTGTCCCCCAGGTACTCAGGGATATAGACATTTAGCAGTTAAACCATAAATAGGTAGACAGTCAATCATAAGTTTATACTTTGCAATTAAGTGACATTTTTTTCCTTGTTCTTCATACTGCACAGTAATTCATCTTAGTGCCTTATGAATTGAGCTTACCACGTTACAAGTGTTAAACAACTAACCCGCTACCCATCACAACAACCAACCATAAAATACAAAAAGGGAGTGAAATGGTCTGAAAGAGAAATAAATGATTCCAATCAAAAAAATAGCTTCTCAAACTACATTCTACTCGCTGCATTAGTGGACTCTTTTCCTGCTTCATGTTAGACTCGCTATCTGTTCAGGCCCATCTGCTTGTGCTAATTTCGGGGTCAAGCAATTAATACATGAGAGTTTTCCACATATCTGGGTCACAGTTATTCAGGGGAATGACTGGTATTCATTAGGCACAGATAAAATTAACTGCATTATATGCTAGACAGAGACAGACTCGTCGGATGGCATTGAAAATAAAACCTTTTGTTTCCAAGGTATTCACCATTTATTATAAAAATATATTTAATAAGAGGTGAGATTAAAGATAAAGACATAATCTTCAGAGACAATAGCTGCAATTCTTTAAGATGATAATTCATTTATATATATTTAAAAACAGAGTTTCAGCCATCAGGGACTGCAGGAAATTTTCTCTTCTGCAAATTTTATTGGAACCCCAAAAGTCAACAGGGTTATACTGACAGTGCAGATTTACCTGGGTCCACTGTCTCTATCTCCCTGTTGGTGCTCCTGCACTAATGGTATTTGCAGTGCTCTGGCAAATTTGTCACTGTCCCCCATCCCCTTTTCCAGAGAGGAGCCAAAGGACCTGTCCTGAACATGAGCACAAGAGGCTGAATTCCTTACAGCATTCAAGAGGCTGCCAATGCCTAGCTGGTAGCATGTTCACAGCAGGGCTTTGTAGCATGCTGCTTATCCACACAGCCAAAAACAAGGGTTAAGAGGCTTCGAGTAATAAAAAAATGCTTTGCTTTTCTAAGGTATTTGTAGTTTGGTAGTTACTCTACCAGTCACAATGTTTCATATGCTGCTCTTAAACCCATGCCTGCAACATATGTGTAGTTGCACCACAAAGTGAGGTAATCACTTCTACTTTTTTAGAGGATTTCATGTTTTACTATGCATTAGTATGTTATATTAAATACCTTTCACTACTATTTATAATAATTATAGCTCTTGATCAATTCATGTACTTAACTTTCTTGATAAATACATCTATGAAGCTTCTCCAAGTTTTTTCTTCACGCTTTTCTTGAGACTCTTCTCAGAGCAGTCTTAAGAGCATACTGAAAAACTCTTATTTCTATCATAAATAAACAATAATTCTAAAATCCTGAATTAATCTACCCATTGCCAAAACAACAAAAAAAAAGTGTCACCATTCTTTTCTCCCTTTCGACAACTATTAAAACAATCAACTGTGGGACTAAAGACACTCTGCTCATTATTCTCACCTTTAATGAACATCATATGATTCTGCTGTACTACACCTTCCTCTTGTCAAGTGCACTGCTTGTTTTCCTTTCTGCTTTTGCTATTTGTGACCTCACAAAAACACCCTTGATTCTGCCAAGCCTGCAGCCATAGAGAGTTATTTGTGTTCTAGGAGAGAGTTAAAAAACCAATCCACTCCTAGACATGAACGCAAAGGTGAATACAACCAAACAAATGTGGTGGTTCGCACTTAAAACTAGGAGACGTTCTGAGTTTGAGAAAGAAGTGGATGTTTCTTTTGTCTTACCATTTCAAGTAGACGGGTGAGGGGGCATATTGTCTCCCACCAGCACAATGACACTAGCTTAAGTAGCTCTACAACCAAAGACAGCTTGAAAATAAACAGTCAAAATCAGAGAGCATAAACTTTTAGTTTTATGTGTGTGGGTTTTGTTGGTTTTTTTTCATTAGAATAATTGCACTTACATTTTTATGAAAAATACATGTGGTTTGCCTTGTCCTAATAGTACAATAAAAAAGTTACTGTAAAACAGAGTGGACTTTCAATAAGCAAAGAAATCTCAAGGGGTAATATATTGGCCCACTATACCATTTAAGGATATTAGATGTTCTAATAATATTAATATTTAATTTATAATTAGGGAGAGAAAATCACTGTTCCATCAGATACCTACGTACTACAGAACTCATTCTCAATTTCTCATGAATTCATGTTTTTAATGCTTGACTCTCCAATTATGCTTTCACTGCATTAACAACAAGCATTTGAAACATTGCTGAATTCATTTTAGGGAATTTCTTTAGTCACTTTTTGTAACTGTCCTACAGTCACCATGAAATGTATGAACTGTCTGATTATGGTATTTCCTCCATAGCTTTGGATGATCTTTTTCACTCTGGTCTTGGGAAGCACCATGACCAGCAGGCTGTGGTAGAACATACAGCTGGGGCAATTGTGGCATAGGTTTTGTCCAGTTTATGATTAACAGACTGCATGATGAGCCTCGTTCCTGATCCAGCTCACTGCTTTTTGCAAGCTTTCCTTAGAGCTGCAAGAAATGGGCAGGAGAGTAGGACAGAAAACAGCTTTAAGGAAGTCACTTCTGACAGGATCCTCATTAAGTCCATCCTCCCACCCTGTTGGCAGCACCGCCAACACTCAGGCCCCTTCCGCTTCCTACTTACCCAGCCTCTTACTGACTGCCATAGCTTGTGTAGGCAATCCATTTTAGAGCATAACAGCTACATGGCAAGTGTTTTTCCTAATGTCGAACTGAAATCTTGCTGCACTTCTGGACCCTACTGGTACTGAACAGAGAACATGCAACTCAGTATACACCAGTGGAGAATCTCACCTTTTCCATGTCAACATAATTCTGTTCGTTGCCTTTCAGCTTGTGACCATCACAGAAGCTTGTGACAGATCATGCTGTGCAATTCATCATTCCTTTTTCTATAAAGATATTCCTCCCTCTTGAATAACATCTTATTTCTTATAGCCAGTTTCTTCATTTTGTAGAGATCATTTTCAATTCTAGCTTTGTCTTCTGACATTCTTGCAGTCCATCCCAGCTTCAAATCTAATAACGATACAATGCTATTCTATCATCCAGGTCATTAATAAATATGTTGAGTTGTATTAGAGCCTAGACAAGTCCCTGCAGAATCCCAGTCAGTTCTTTCTTTCATTTTGACAATGGATCACTGATAGTGCTCTAAATACAATTTTCAAAACAGCCTTACGCTGTCCTCATTAATTTCCTCCACATTATGTTTACCAAGCCTGCTTATGAGTCTGTCATATAGAACAGTGTAAAAAGCCTTAACAAAGTCAAGGTATGTGACACCTACCATCTCTTCTCTAACCACAAAGCTTGTTACCCCAGGGAGGATTTGAGAAGGAAATTATATTGGTTTGACATCACTTGTTCTCAACAACTCCATGCTGACCTGCTAGTCATTTCCCTGTGTTGTTTTCAGGGCTGCTGACTTTGACTTTAATGCTGTTGGCAAGAGTAACATAATATATTGATAGTAATAGCAGGATCCATCCTGTATTTAATAACAAACCTTGTCCTAAACACCTTTATTAAAATTTTACAGAATGTGACATCAGCTATGAGAGACCATAAATACAGAAATGTTCAGTTATCTGTAACTTTTAAATTAGACAAGTATAAGGATGAACAAGTAATAAATCTCCAGTGTCTTAAAAGAGACTAAATTAAATTGGATGAATAATTTCAGTTATCATAATTACAAAATTAGAGCAGTAAAAAAACCCAAACCTGCCAGAAAGACATGGTATTAAAGCACATTGCTGATAGTGCTGAGCCTCTCGTTGAAATGTGATTAAGTGAGAAAGGTTCATTTTAAGTGGATGAAACAGTGATGTCCTATCTTTACTCAGGGCTCACTATCTAAACTCTTATTTACTGCAGTCTGAAACCAGGTTTTGAATTATCAGCAATGCCGACTAAAAGTATCAGAAGCACTCCACAGAACGTAGCCCATTGATCCCAGATGGAATCCCCTTCAGTCACTACAATTTCCTACATAGCTCTTTGAAAAACTTCCCATTTGTTCTACATGATGCACGCATGTGGATCCATGTTCTGCATCCAGCTTGTAAAGCAACTCATTCAGATCACAACTCTCTTCTGCAGTCCTTCAGATGAGAACAGTAATTAGGGTATATGAACTATTCTGGCAAATTGCTTCCTGGTGACCTGTCCCCCAAGAACCCCGGTCATCAGATCAAGACACAGACATTATCATCTGGTACCATGAGGACACATCAAGTCATAGCAGAAGAATGTATATATATGGCAGTTGGAATTATAGGACTGCATAGACACTGTCAGTTGACTGCTTTTCACATTCAATGACTGCTCAGTCATGGAAGAGATGCTGTTTCAATAAGATGAGGAAATTAGCACTGAAGCACTTCCAAAATGTTCTATAGCTTTTTCTGCTAGAAATGCAAAGTCCATAGGTAACAACTGAATATGCCAGTTACAACCAAGGGTGCACTCTCAATGGAACCATCCCACTATGAAGACAAGTCACATTATGCAATTAAAGATTGGATATAAGCCCAATGTCCAAGTCAATTCAAGGTCCTTCACAACTAATCCACTGATATTTTTACACTTCTGCTTTCTCCTCTAAAAAGATGCTGGAGGACAGTAAAGTGTCTCTCTGAATATGAAGAACCATGAAGTCCTAAAATAAAAGCACCACTATGTAGAGAGGTAAGCTCCACTCCTGACAAATAAAGCTTTGATTGATTTCTATATAAATAGAGAGACTGAGAATAGTTGAAAGATGCAATCACAAAAAAACGAGTTGATGAAGACATTGTAAAAGAAGGCTGCAGGGCTTTGTTTGCATTTACATCCATAGGCACTCTCATCCTACTTTTAAGCGTCTTATCAGAACAATTTGTTCCTTTACCTCTGCTGCTTCTATTGTTTCCTCCAGCTGCTATTCTAAAAAAATCTCATGTTTGAAATCTAATCAAGCCTGAAAGTATCCAGCGCACAGCTTGTGTTTTTATTACGAGTTAGTCTAAGAAATCAAAGAAAAATGACTAGCATTTTCCTTTAAGACTGTTCTGATCTTGGAGAGTAATGATGAAGGGTGTTTTAGGAAAAGGGGGTGACATCACAGAAGATGACAATGACAATGAAGAAAGATGATGTTAAGGATTAAGCTGAAGTTAAGAACTCGGCTTCGAATTGCTCTCAGTGTAGAAGATTTGACTCTCAACAAGCCTGTGTCTAAGAGACATGAAATTGAGCCTGAAAACAAGTTCTCAGGCAGCCTTCTTTAAAAATGAAGGTTGCAATCAATGATGGTAGCGTGTGAGTGGGTTTGGTTCAACTGTAAGACCAAGAAAATAACAGAAGCCCCTGAAAAAGCAGGGAAAGGAAATGGTATTCCTGGAAGACGCAGCATTGGGCAGAGTACTTCTGTGCTAGCGGACCTAACTGGGGCTAAAGCTTAGGAAAAGGCAGGGGCACAGAACTCCTTACAGTGAACCCCCCTTTCCCACCTGTGACAGAGCCCAGCATGATGGATACCCTGAGTGACCAGACAGACATTGAATTGAGTCCTCATCTACTACTGCTGGCCTGCAATCTTGTACGCCCAGCCGGGCTTTGCAGTGACTGTTTATTCCAAAACACTTGCTATCTGCTAAAATTAGGAAATCATGAGTGGTAGGTAGTCTCTCACAATGACAAGCGGGGATCACTATAAAACACACAAACTCACATACAACTCCAGAGGATCCAACAGCAAATATTGTCAAAGATTTAAAGAGCTCAGCCATTTCATTTGGATCTATTCTGCAAACTAGGTCTCCTTGTAGATTGACATCAGCTGTACACACTAAACGCAGGCTCAACAAATAGAACATGGATCTCCTTGAAATGTACCAAAAATTTCATCAAAAAAGAACTCAGTTCCTGACTCCATCCGTACACAAACGAAATGCCGGTATTTATCTAGCATATTTTTCTATAATTTTCAGGACTACTTACCTTGAAAAGGAAATCCAGTCATTCTTACCAATGCTCAACAGTCTGGAGAGTGGTATCTCACTTTAGTAGCTGATTTTCATCTACGTTTACAGCACCCAAATGCTACTAAGCATATTCTGAAGGTTTGCAGTAATCTGGGGGAACTGCAGAGATAAGACAGTATAATGCCAAGCATCAGTTTCCAACGATCAAAGTGATTTTGTTTAATAACTCCATCATGGAAATTGGCAGAATCTCCCCCAGAGAAAAGAAGAAAGCAGAGCAGGATAGGCAGCATTCTCGGTCTGCGACAGGAGAGGCCTTTGGCTGTGTCTTATTAAGCTCCCCAGAAAACCAATTATTTCACAGTACAGACTTTTAAGCTTTTTAATTTTTTTTTTTTTCCTTTTAGGCCAAGGCTTTTTGAGTAGCAGAGGGCACAGGGTAAACTTTTGCTCCAAAACAATGCAGTTCCTTTTAACAGAGATTCCCTCCAAGTTTGCTCCCTTGCAGCACTGGACCACCCCTCCACCGCCCCAGCTCTAACATGCCCTCCCTAAACTACAAGCAGGCAGATGTCCTCAGTGCACACTTTGTATCTCCCAGGCCAGTCCTTGCGGCCCTGGGGGCCAGAGGGTGCTGCGAGGGTGCGGCGCAGGAGGAGCGGGACTGACCCATCACGGGCCTTCAGCCAGGCAGGGCCTCCCTCCCGCTAGCCACAGCCCTCACGGGCCTGAGGTGATACCCAGGGAGCCCAGCCAAGGCGGCAGGGCCAGAGCCCCTGGCTCCGCTCGGGGCAGGCCTAGGGCCCTGGCTGAGCCAAAATGGCACCGCTGGGCCTCCCAAGGGAGGGTGGTCTACGAAATTAAGGCCTGTGGGTGCCTCCAGGGTCCAGCTGTTCCTGGCAGACAGGTCTCCAGTGACTATGTCTTGTCACTGTGACTAACAGAAGCCACGGGCCATTTCAGTCAGAAACTGCCAGGTCTTGAATGGCTTACTTTAACCAAAACCGCTTGCATCCTTCTCCTTACCCAACTGACACTTGGGAAGCAGTTTAAAATACATGAAAACAAAATGCAAGCTTGTTCTCCTCCGAACTGAAGTGAAATTTTGATGCTGCCAGTGAGCCAAACTTCTGAATTAGTTCCGCCTTTAATAAAGTAAGAACAGGGTTCTTGGGCGTTGATGCCTCAAGTGACCCCAACAGGCAATGACACAGCAGCTACTCCTACAATTTAGGAAACATTCCCCTGATAAACATATAAAGCCTAAGGCAGAGGTCTGAGAAGAAAGAAAAGTCTCTGTCCCCTTATCACATGCTCCTTTTGGCATGCCCTTTCCCTCAAGGTTTATATTGAATCCCTACATTTTCAAGTCCCCAACAGCATAAGGAAGGCATTAACAAACTTTACTCTCAAAAGTCCTGAAACATGTACGTAACTCAATTGACTTCACAAAGGAAAAAAATTATCACAAGTCAGGAGAGGTCTGTCTTCACTAACTGCCGTCCCCAGGTTTCAAAATGGGCTCTTTAGTCAAAACTTTAACTGCCAAGTAGCTTTGCGAGTGTATTCACCTAGCTGCAAAATTAATTTAAATAGCTAAATTTATTTGCCCTGTTTTACAAACCAAGTAACTGTATCAATCAAGAAGGACAGTATATCAAATATAGTTCTCAATAAAGAGCAAGAAATAAAAGATGCTTCACTTGCTGGCTGAAGATAAAAAAAACCCAACTAAAACCACGCACTTTTATCGTAAGTGCACTTAAGAATATGACTAGTTCTACCATCCCGTAGCAGGTTATATACAAGTTTGTTTCTAAATTGACACCTCCACACAAACATAAGCAATTACATTGTCATTATTCTACTAGACCTTAATTAGCTGCTCACATTAAAAACACCCTGAGACTTTTCTCAGTGTAAGGGTCTGTAATTAGTGTAATTAAGATAATATTTTGATTACATGGTTTCAGTCTTTTAGGCCACATAATGGACTGTCCTTAGGAAAAAAAAAAAAAAAAAAACACAACACACTACACAAAAAACCTGCCACACAAAACAATCAGTCTGATGCACTCATTTGTTCTGCATCATCACACTGGCCCCCGCACTGACACCACATCACCACTGCCTGGCAAACCGCATCCTACTGCTAAAGGAGGATGGATTTGGGCCTTGCAGAAAGACCACCTTTTGTGTGGAACAGCTGGTTTACAGCCAAGGTCTATTTTATCAGAAACATGAAGGTTTAGCTGATTTACAGCCTCATCCTGACAGTTAAAAACATTTTCATCATTAACCTGCTGAAGGTACCCTGCAGTGGGTGAAACAAGCGCCAGCTAACCATTTTTTTCATTCTCAACTACTTCTCACTTCAAAGTTTGATCCTTAACATAAAATACTATCTCTCTTCCACTCTTCCTTTTGTCTTTATCCCCAGTTTTACTAAGAAATGCATTCCACTTTCAGAAACTGAAAGCCAGAGCAACCTCAGAGGAGAAACATGCAACAAAAGGAGAAAGAAATGGGATCCCGCATTTCAATCAATGTTCTTTGCCCTGACTTATAGCTTGAACAATCCTTGTGGGAGTCATTGAGGCAAAATTTTGTTCCTTCTTGATTTGCTATCTTTCTCTTTTAGACTACTATCCATGCCTCCAGGAAAGCTGCAGAAGTCCAAAGCATGAATTGGGGGTGACACATACCTGTTTTCTCCTAATCTGAGAGACATTTTTCTCTTCCTTACCCTCTCATTTTAAAAATGACACTTCAGTCTATTGTATAAAACAGAGACCTTGGCTAAAACACAAAGGCAAGCAGTAGTTAATTCATCCTCAATATTCAAAAACTGATAGCAATGTGCATATGGAATTCAGCTGAGGTCTTCCTTACCCTCAGTGATAATTTAGTACTGCATCTGAAGACGCAGATCATTGAATGTTTATTTAGAGATTTAATAACACCAATAACAAAATTTTAAAATAGAAAATCCTTAAATCCCTCAACCTTTTGAAGCTCAAATACTGCTCAGAAATGAAGAAACACCAGCAAGGAAGAAAGAGTCTCTAATTCAGATTCTTGGAGGTTTGAACTTCGGGGAATTCAAATTCAGCCTAAACTCTTTAGTAAAAGCAAACACAGCAGTCCCTGGTATCTTGCCTGGTTCAAACCTTAAAATCACAAAAGCATATCTGATAAGAGGTTTCAGCGATAGAGAGGATCAAAAGTGCCCCAATGTCCTTCCACTGAATGGGCTGGCTTATGGGTTTAATCTCTTATCTTCAGGTTGGAAAGCCACCATTAAAACCAGAACAGCTAGGAAATTACTTCCTATTATAAAGTGTGAGGTGCACTGTATCTCCATGTAGATTTCTGTAACTGTGCTTTCTACTCCAGCCCTTCAAGCTGGAGAGGTGCAGAACAGAGTGGGTCCAGTTGGAAGAAAATATTTTCTCATCTTCCCAAACTAAGGTTTAGACCAGGTCTAAAACCTGCTTAAGGAGTTTTGACTTCAGTTTTGACTTTTAATTTTCTCTAGTCTGACTCTCAGCACAGTTCTCCCAGTTCTCATCTCCAGCTTCAGAAAGCTACAGCTGTGAAATGTCATTATGAGAAAATCAGCATAGAACTGTCAAGTGCTCTTAAAATTACAAATATATTAAGGTATTTCTTCTTCAGAATTTATTTCTTTTAATATAGGAAAATTTTAAAGAGTTTTTATAACTCTAGAGCACAGTAGCAATAATGCCATTCTCAAAATTCTGTGCTCTAAATCACTTGCAAAAAGAATCACATTGGGC
>KL280327.1:25422-67775 GCA_000699545.1 Podiceps cristatus | reverse complement strand
CTGCTTAGCAGGACACTAGTAAATGAGCAAAAAAAGGTTTGCCTTGGCACGCTTCCATTGACTTCATTTGGGTTTCAGTGATGAAACCCAGAGGTGAAATAGAACCATAAGAGTTCAACTGACTGCTAATAGCACAGTGCTGCAAAGCATCAGATATATAAGGAATCATACTACAGTAAAGTCATTTTCCCCGAGGCAGCCCTTTTCTGAGAAGTTGTTTGTGTGGGGGTTTTTTTGTGTCATTTGGGTTTTTTTTTTTGTTTGATTTTTTTTTCCCCCCTGAGATTGAACTGCAAAATCTGTAGCATAGTCAAACCTAAGCTCTTGTAACTGAAAGCAAAGGCAGAGTAAGGATTTGTCTATGTATTGAAATAGTAGAGAAAGGCTGAAAGTATAATTAAGTGGGATTTTAGAAATCAGGTACTGTTAGTTTATTGCAAAGAAGGTTTTTTTTTTTAGTTGGTTTGGTTTTATTTTTGTTTTTGCATAGATTTTTTTGGTTTTGTTTTCTCAGAAGGGAATTATACCCATGTTTTCTTGCTGTTTAGCAGACTAATATTTCTCCTGTTCATAACTGTAATGGGGTGAATTTTTTTCATGCAATGCAATTGTGTTACGGCAAACATAACAAAAATACAGAGTGATGACAATGCTATTTGGTGTTATAGACAGTTTATCTGTAGCTGATAAAACACACTTTTACACTTATGTTTTAGTTGTCCTATCACACACTCATTAATGTGACATAGATGTGCTTCTATTTTTCTAAAGGAAGCTGTTTGACAGATAGTAACCATCGCAAGCAGAAAAGGGAGAAACTTAATCTGCTCTTTAACTACTCTTTTGGGTTGTGGGTTTTTTTTTTTTTTTTAATGAGGAGAAAATGAGTCATAACTAAGTCAGGAGAAGAATAAGATAAATAAAAGCTGCTCACGATAGCTAATAATAATTACAGAAAGTACCATGCTGGTCTTAGGATCTGGCTATTGAGAATAATATATTTAATAGCAACATTCCCTTGTAAAATCACGTGTGTCAAGATGTTTAATAGGGAGTGCAGGCATTTCTTCTTGGGGCAAGTATATTGAAAGGCCTCTTTTTTTCAGTCAGCTGTGAACAGGACAGTAATTTTCATGTAGTCAGTCACTTGAGGCTCTCGCTAAAGTCAATGGAAAAATTCTTCCTGACTTCACTGAAGTGGATGAGACCTCAGCTGTATGCATTTTCTCTGTAACAAGGGATAATGCTTGCTTTCTTTTTCCCTGTGAAGACTGAGTAGTTTTACCTACATATGAAAATGTAAACTGTGGAAATTTTGAAGTTCTAAGCACCATTATTTTTTTTCTTCCTCTTCTGCTTCAGCTGTGAAAGGCCTACATCCAGTTGGTATATCCATGTATGTGTATCTATATTCTTGGCATGAATTTGCATTGATTTAATTTAAATGCAGGATTACGACTGTAATGTGTAAGCACATATTATAAAATTTGAACTTCCCTCCACATAAATTTCTTATTACCTTAATTTTGTAGAATATGTAAGTTAGTGTTTAGCAGTGAAAACCAGTTATTTACTTTCAAAGGGCAATGTCAAAAGGGAATATATTATTAAGATCTACTTGCCCTTTTCTGTCTTTACTGTTTTGGCATATGTGATAATTGTAACAATGCTTTTGATTAAGGACTATTGTTAGGACAGCTATATATAAATGATAAATTATGTGGTCTGAATTTTAACGGAAATGGCTTTTTGTTCTCATCAGCTTTGCTTCTATTTAAGGTAAAGGGAAGCTGTGCAAGCTTGTTGTTCAGTCATTTTCAGGAAAAAAAAAATATATTTAGCTCATTTTTGTTCCTGCTTTTTTGTTTGTTTTTTTAAACGAATCCAAACAACTTCAATAAATAATGGAAGAAGGAGAAACAGGCAGAGTGCTAACTTTTGATCATATTTACCCATATATCTTCTGCAACAGAGTTCCTTATTTAACAAACAGTAGGGCACACAGCTCCTAACATCGTTCCTGACATTGTAAAAATAATACTGTCGCTGTCTTGAAGAGCTTGCAGTCTAAACATGCTCCCTCTTGATATATTTAGTCAGTAAGAATAAATTGAGAGCCAAGTTGACTTAGATAATTTTACTGAGCAGATAGCTTTGCCAAGTAAAGCTATTTTAAATATTTAAAAGTATGAAGATGCATTATCAAAGGGACATAGATGACACTTATTTGCTTCAGTCTCCAGCAGACTCTTTATTCATGACTTGGAGAAGATTGTGCAAATACCTAGAGATTACAGAAATAAGGACTTAAGTATTGTTGGGTTAAGTCTAATCACCTACAATGTAACAAATAAGCTGTTAGAAAAATACTGTAATCTAGGAAAGATGGCATTCTAGATGTAAAATAAGCATCCCTGCTCAAAGGGCTCAGTCTTACATTTTAAGGAAAAAGAGGATATTTTCATAGGGTATATTTAATGAAAGTAAGTATTGATACATTTAGAAGAAGGAAAAATGTAGACTAGGGTGCAAATGTTTCAAGCAGCTTAGTTGTGGCTTTCTGAAAGTGGGAAACATAGAAGTTTCCACAATATACAATAAAGGTCAAAATCCTAAGGTAAAAATAAGTCTTCCACAAAAGCATTATCTGATAAATACATAAATTTGTAGGACTTCAGCTATAATAAGTTAAAATTATGCATCTGGTGGAATAGGCAATAGGTGTTTAATTGATCTCATTGAAGCCATAATATCTTAAGGAAGCAACCAACTTCATGAATAGATCTGGAAATGACTAATATGCTGAAACGTTGCAAATAGAGGAAAAGATTCCTTAAGTGGGAATACTTTTTCCTGTCTTAGCATGAATAAAATATTGCTGCTGCTTAATTATATAATGACATTTGAGGCTTAAATTATTACAAAGCCTGCTTCTTTTTTTTTTTTTTTTTTTTTTTTTGGCAGGTGACAAATGCCATAACAATTTTCCCTTGGAGATGATTCCTTCAAACATAAGTATGCAAAGGGGTCATCACAGATATTGCATGCTATTAGTAATAGCTGGATCCCCAAAAACCTTCAAACAAAAACTATTTGTAAAGAATTCAAAGACTGTAAAATTAGACCCTCTGTTAGGAAGTGATATTTAGAAGGCTTTTTGTGCTTAAAGCCTCTTAAGCAGATGTTAACTACTGCAGTTCCAAACTTGCGTTTGTGTATGTGTTGTATGGTTTATATCAGTGCCCTGAATTTTATAAACAATTACAATTAAAAGACATTCTTCTGATGTCATTCTGTCACCCACTGTCAGACATGTATTTATTCTCAGTGGTTTTGGATTGGTTAATATTATCACTATTTAAAAGGAAGGAGTGTTTAACTTCTATAAGTCTTCAAAAGCCTCTGTTACTGTCTCTTATGGCAATTGCTAGGCCTGTGTGCATGTCGCTTACGATCTTTTCCAGCACTACATGGTCTTGAGAACCTTTCTAAGAAATTGATTTTTTAAGTTTTGTAGGAAATAAAGGGAGTAATCAAGTGTGACCTTATGGTTTTGCTTAGTTTTTTCGTTTGTTTTTATTATGCTAAAAGAGAAACTCATTTAATCACATCTTTGTCTTTCAAAACATCTCAGCCTGATGTTTTTCATCCCTCAGCTTTCAGCTGAATGGGATCTATGCAGCTGACCTTCACAACTTTTTCTAAAAGAAAATCTTTACATGGAAATCTGGCACAAAAAATAAGCATTTAAATAACTGCTTGTATTATGTTTGGATCACTTTTCTCTGAAACATGAATAAACCTGGAAAGTAAAATAGAATGCAGTAGCACTTAATAATGGATATTTAAATTAAAAAAAAAAAAAAATCAACTGATAGCCCTCATAATTCTGTTCTCAATAAGTGTATTTTCAGAAATTACGCTTGCAGTTGCTAAATAAAACTTTATCAAGTTTTTCAGTTTCGCTTGAGTTAAAGGCATTCTCTAATACAAAGTCAAATCTGACCATGTCTTGGTTTTACACTTTAAACAGAGCATGTTTTTAGCACTTGCACATTTCAGGTAGAATTTTCAAAGCACTTACTAATGTAATACTGTGCCCACTTTGAAAGAAGGTATCTAGTGTTAACTGATTGTGCTAGGGGAGGCATAAATGTGTTGCAAAATAAATTTCATGTGACTCTTATTACATTTCTAAGTATCTTTTAGGTAAAATCCTTTTGCAACAAATGTAAATGAGTTATAATCTCTGCCTTGCAAAAGCAATTTTAGTAGTACAGTGCAGTTTTAATTTGTGAAGCAATGTAATACAGTGCAATTTAGCAAAGTCTTCAGATTTCTGAGATAATACCTGAACATAAGATTAAAAGATTTGGTTTCTCCCTATTTTACAATGACACTTCCATGTTTGCTGGTATTCATCTAGTCACTGGCTTTGTATCTGTGGGAGAAACCAATATATTAGCATGTAAAATAGTTTATAAAATACTGTATAAGAAGCAGGCAAGCCATATTGGTTCAGATTTACTTCAGTAAGTACTCCTTTTGCATATAACAAAGTTTTAGCCCCCTGGGGATAGATTGCTAAGTGTCAAAACAAATTTTCACATTTTCTGAGAGAAGTCACAGTTCTGAGTTTAACAGGGAGCTCTGCATTTTGAATTGGAAAAAAGTAATTTAATTAAATAAGTTGAAAACCATGTTGTCTGGAAACTGGAAAAAAAAAAAAGTTATTCTGAGGAAAATAGGAAGCTGATGAGGGAAATAAAGACGAAATAAAGATGAAATCATGAAGAATTATGTAAACCAAAAAATGGAACACTGTTTGGGTTGGCAAGCAATATTAGAAACAATTAAAGGTCATAATTTCTAATCATGTGTTTCTGAGCTAAGCATATCAGTGATAATGCTCTTGCTGAGGAGAAAGGTATGGCTTTGAAGACATCTGAAGTAGAGTTAATTAGTGGAGTGACATTGTAGCTGGCCCATTCCTTAAGGGATTTTTTTATGTGCTGCTTATTTGGAGATATTCATTCCTTCAGTAAAGATGTATGTGATGTCATCTGGATAATGTAAGCCAGAAAGCCAGGTCAGTGAGATGGGATATTCAGTACTGTAGAATTTCCACTGTTTTTTTTTCTGGCTCCCAACCCACTAGGCTACATGTGAAGTCTATAAAGTCATCTTCTATAGTCAGAAAGGTTTGAAGACTGAGTAGGAAGACTGAAAAGCATGTGGTGGCAACTCTCAAGGCTCAAACACACAGCAGTTATCACGTCAGCTGCAAAAGTAATGAAGTATGTTCTTACCTGCAGCTAAACAGATATTGAAACAAATATCTACCTTATGAGGTAAAAATGCTTTGTTTAAACCTCAGTGAGGTATAGCTGATGTAAGGTGAGGTATAGCTTCATTAAGCTATAATAAGAATCACGTATAATCACTTCTGTGAACTGAGGCTTTAGGAGAAGTTTAAAATGTCATAAGAATCAAAACTTTTTACTAAACATGTATCTGAATAATATTCTCATATAAGAATATGGCAGGCTAAATTTTGAACCAGTTCTCAGCTGATTTTGTCATTCATCTGATGGTAAAGGCTGATAGATTTCCTTTTTTAGTTGCTCGCTACTTCAAAGCATTTTATTGTTCTGTTCTAAAAATCACATTAATTTATCTGTTGCTGCCTTTTATAGTTTCAAAAGCACGTCAGACTTGCTGTGAGAAATGGAAGTACTACGAGGAGGTGATGAAGCAGTGGTTTCTCTCCTAAAGACTCAGCTGTATGTTCAACCTTTTCTCAGGCTTGCTCTTGGAAGTGCTCACTATAGAGCAACATATGGAAACAACAGACAAATGTGCCTGTTTCAACTGTACACAGAGGCAATAGCTGGTTGCTGGTGGTTGCAGCTATGAGGCTGTTATCGAAGTGAGGGTTTTGTAGCGTATTGTGGCAGTAAAAGGCTCTGTTTTACCCCGGAGGAACTACTGCTAGTAGTTTGTGTCTCCTTCCGGGGGGCTTTTTTTTTTTTTTTTTTTTTTTTCCCCCCAGAAGTAGAGAGAAAATAGTATTTTCATCCTGAATCTACTATTGAAATTTAATGTATTGAATATACACTCAGCTCTAATAACAGAAATTGGCCACTTTAGCAGCATGGATACTACCTGCTATCTCTTGGCACCAGTCTTGTAGTGCTTCCTTTTGATCCATTATTGTCTTCTGAGTAACAATACCACCAATATACATATTCCATGTTACCTAAATTGTTTGAGGGAACCTTGATAAGGGTTAGCTTTCAGCAAGTTTAAAATGTGATCACTGGTCATTGTGACTTTGATCATTGAGTCTAACAACTGACACAATTTTTACTGGCCTTTTCCTGGTTTTTGAAATGCTGAAGAAAAGTAATGTTTCCCAGACTGGAAGTTTATGCTGCCTTCTTGTTGATAGTTCAACAGCAGCTGAAAAATTAAGTAATGCTTATTGCTTTTGTATGCTGTAGGGGTATAGATTCAGTTAAATGTAGTTACAGAATTGCAATATTTGTTGCATAATCAATGTAACTTTGTCTAATACACTCATATTTAGTATGACTTTAATTTTTTAACATATTAATTTTAAGCATGCTCTATTATATACATTAGTAGTCTCTACGTAGGTAGGTTTAAGGCCCATCTTCTCCAGTGGACTTTGCAAATGTGCTGCCACTTCTTTCTTTTATTTCTTTTATCTGTGTGTGATGGGTTGCTGCAGCCCATTTGTTGTCAGATCGGCGCAATTTGTTTTCCAAGTGAAGGATTGCTTGTGCACTGCAGAACAATTGATAGTAACTTTAAAAGCACCAGAAAAAGAAATAAGACCAATAGATCAAATTTTAAAAATCTATTGGAAATAATAAAATCTTAAGGTTCTTAGCTAAATTAAAAGTAGTCTTGTAAAAGTATAAAAGGACTCCTTCAATTTCTGTCTATTCCTTCTTACTAGGCCATTGTAGTCTCTTCAGATGAGATACCTCCAGGCATTTCAAGCAATCTTTGCAGTCACAGAGCTGAAATGGGGGAAGTGTGAGCTATGTGTTCTGAATCTATAGGAAAACCTGCTCTACTTCATGTTTTCTAATTAAAATATTCTTGCCCTTTTCAAATGTTTGAAGGGTGTCCTCTGAAGAAGTTGATAGCAATGTATTTTGTTTCCATTGGCATGTTGTGTTTTGTCCACTTGGGCAGCAGGGGATGTTGTGTGTGTTTTCCTCTTGCTGTACGTTTGAAAAATGCTATCAGGTTTTCTCAATCTCCTGTCTTAAGATGCAGCACAGTAACTGGGCAGTAGAGTGTGAGCTGGTAGTGATTCAGTGTGTACCCAAATGGGGAAAAATATTTTTGCTTTATTGGCAAGGTAAACTGCAAGGTTAATTTTGAGAAGAAAAAGAGGATAACTCTGTGGACAGATGTGAACAGATGGTTCCAAAGCTGTGCTGTCTGATTACATAAGAAAAACTGGCACCGTGCATCTGCAGCTATTTGCAGGGCTATGATTTGTACATAATTCAAAGCCAAATTTATTCATATTTAAGAGCTGTTGTGTTAGGGTAGTCTCTTAACCAGGCAAAATATAATTAAGGGAATTTAGTTTACTTCACATTGTGCATTTAAACCTATTTTAATGTGATAGTTACAGCTGTGAAGGTAAGCTTGAAAAAGGGAATGATGAGCCTTCTTGAAAGAGGGAGTAAAATTCTTTCTTCCCCCCTCTTACTTCCCCATGAGATTTCACAGAATGTTTGACTTTTACTAAAATGGGTCAATGTGGAAGTACCAGCAACCTTAGATATAAAAAGTGAGAACAGAAATTTCCTCTCCATTAATGAAGTTGCTACTTTTTAGGATGAGTGAGGTAGTTGTAACAGGTTAGATTATGGGGATTGGGGGATGAGTGGGTGGGGATACAATGCACGGGAACATAAAGCATTTATGTAGAAAACCAGCTCTGTGCCTGCCTGCCTATGAGGGTGCTGTCACCATAAGGCCTGTCTCTTAACATCTATTGTAGTGTTTCTTTCAGGACAGTGAGATCATAGCATGGTGTCTTATGTTGAGAATTCAGTCTTAGAGATAATGAGTTTGAATGTAGGTATCAGATAAAATACATCCATACATGTATTTTACATGTATGTAAAAAAAAAATGCAAAAATACATTTTATGCATGTAAAAACTAAAATGCAAGATCACTTTTTTACTTTGTACAACTTTGTCAGTTTGAGGTCTGTTTTGATCAAGAGTGGTATCAAGTAGATCAGTAGTCATTTGTTTGTATTTTGCTGCAGAGTTGCTTCTCATTTCTTTCCTTTTCAGAGAAACAGTGTGACTGCTGAAATGTCCAGATGTCAATACAGAGGCCATAGCATTTGCTCTCATGACCACTGAAAGTCAATCTAACAGCTCTTTATTATTGAACTTATGTTCCATAGTTTGATTTAGAAGTTGTTTGGCTTTCAAAATGGGATTAAGCTGTGCAGTTGCAGTTGTGTGGAAGCCAAGATTTTGACTAATGGTATTAGGAATCTAGTAAAATGTTGGAGTGAGTGGACATGATGCAGGATGTTAATGCATTGTGCTGGTTTTGGCTGGGATAGAGTTAATTTTCTTCACAGTAGCTGGCATGGGGCTAATGCTTTGGATTTGTGCTGGAAACAGTGTTGATAATAGAGATGTTTTTGTTATTGCTAAGCAGCACTTACACAGAGTCAAGGCCTTTTCTGGTTCTCACCCCACCCCACCAGTGAGTAGACTGGGGGTGCACAAGAAGCTGGGAGAGGACACAGGACAGCTGACTTCTACTGTACAAAGGGATATGCTATGCTGTCATGCTCAGAATATAAAGCTGGGGGAAGAAGGGACATGGCATTTGTCTGCCAAGTAATTGTTATGTGTGCTGGAGCCCTGCTTTCCTGGAGATGGCTGCACACCTGCCTGCCCGTGGGAAGCAGGGAATGAATTCCTTGTTTTGCTTTGCTTGCGTGCGCAGCTTTTGCTTTACATATTCAACTGTCTCTATCTCAGCCCGCGAGTTTGCTCACTTTTACCCTTCTGATTCTCTCCCCCGTCCTGCTGAGGGGGAGTGAGCAAGTGGCTGTGTGGTGCTTAGTTGCTGGCTGGGGTTAAACCACAACATGCATCAAGTGGTTTACTGGTGCAGTGAATTTAATCCTTTCAGCCTTTATACATAAAATACAATGCCTGACAGGATTATTACTAAAGCATTAATGAAATACACTGAACTATGCATGTGTCTAAAAAGTATGACATATAAAACAGTGGAGTTCATTTTTGAAGTTCTCAGAAAGATAGTGCTGTGAAAGACAGCTAAATGGACAACTGCAAACAAAATTAAAGGACCTGTTAGCTCAGGGACAGCTAACATCTGTCTTAAATGTATGTAGCAGATTTTTTGACCATCACTTCCCAAATGAATAAATCCGGCCTGTCAAGTGGGATGATAAAAAAAGATGGATGCTAGATCTCGTAATTTTAATTACCTGGATTTGTTCCATTGAAATGTGGTTGCCAGGATATTATTGCCTAAGTTATACAGAAGACAAATGCAGATGCTATATTCTTGCTTGTACAAAGTATAAGGATGACAATATTTTTGCAAAGTTTTCCCATTTGAGCATTTCTCATGCAGTTCAGAAATAGTTTAATAGTCATATCTGTATACTTGAAGTGTTGCATTATCCCTGCTGCTTAAAGTGAACAGAGAAGTTATTCTGTAGGTGAAGAATCCATCTTAGATGAAGGAAACAAGAGAGACCTCAGCCAGGTAAGAGATGAAATTTGAGACATATATTTTCATTTTGTATCTGGTGTTATACTAGCATATACCAGCATGTTCAGATCATTAACTGTGCATACTGTTCCATCAAATGTGAGTTTTATAGACTAATACAGGATTATATAAGGGCTAAATTGAAGTAGGATAAATCAGGCTGCTTCTTCAGATAAATTGCCTTGCAATAATTTATAAAAGCTGTGGCCCCTGTGCACTGTAGGCTGGAGTGTGACATACCAGTACTAAGGCAGCACAAACGAGCTAGCTTAAATACTAGCCCAGCAATAACAGCAGAGAGCTAATTAAATTATTGCAATGCCCAGACTGTCTCCGATATCTCAAAGTTGGCTTAGCTATATTTGGCCTAGAGCATTAGGACTATACAGGTTCAGAAGAGGAATTATATTTTTTTAAGTCAATTAATGACATTGAGTTTGTGGGGAAAACAATAGTTACTCCTGCAGGACAAAAATGCAGTTACCCCGCTGTAGATAAGACAACACATGTTCAAAAGCTAATAGGCATTAAAAGAACATCTTTTGTTTATTTCTTCCTTCACATTCTTAAATTTGCATATATAGATTATTTGAATGTACAGCATGTGTGGTTTTCTTTAGTAATCTCTCAATGATTAAAAAGAGAATAAAATCTGTCTTCAGGATAGAAAATGTTAAACTGTCCTTTAGCAGTTTGGTTTAGGGGCTACATATTTGAATCTGACTTCAGTGATTTTAAATTTTTCCTCTTCTGGGCAATAATTAATTCTCATGTTACTGAAGGCTTTTTGGGGTTGCTTCCCCCCCCTTTAAATATTTAAGTTAAACTTTCCGTAATGCTGTTTTTTTAAAAAAATGTTAACTTGTGGTCAGAATTTCTAATAACTTCAGGTACTTTCCCAGGAACAATGTCTGCTTAACATTCCTTCTTTGTAATACTGTATCTTCATTCTCCCATGCGTATGCAAACAGCACATCCTCCCCACTCCTTGTTCCTGTTCCTTGCAAGAGTTAAATTCTTCTGACAGTCAGAAGAATTGTCCTAAAGTTCCTGTGATCTGGCTAAGACATAACATCTTACCAGCATAACGCTTTTCTCATGGTCAAGTTAAAAGATGATTTTTTTTAAATAATATTCTCTTAACAAATTATGAAATTAAAGAGCTCATTTTATAGTTAATGTGGTTGACGTGTGCTTGTATGTATTTTAGCAGCATCAAAAATTCTTTCATGCAGTATCTAGAAAACATAGGGGTTTTGTTTTGGAGGCTTTCTGTAGATTTTTTTTTTTTTTTTTTTTTTTTAAATATTGGGGAGGGATTTGCAGCTTCCTATTGAAAGCCTGGGATTTCAAAGTGATGCCAGGGGATTGTATAGTTTGCTGCATCTTTAGCACACCAGAAAGTACTGGTTCAAGTCTGAAGTTGCTTGAAGAACAAAGAGGAATCTTGCAATCTGGACTAGAGAGAGTGTCAAGAAGCAAGGTGGTAAGTTTTAAGACACGTTAGGACAAATTACATTTTTCATCCAGGCTTCCAAGTGCTGTGTTGGACTCTGTTAATCCACCTTTGAAAAAGAACAGGGTGGCAGACAATAGCAAAATAAAGCTTTCAAAGTTAATGCTAATGATGATCAGAAAATGTGCTTGATTATTATAAAGCATCAGTTAAAAGTAATTTATAATAAGCATCCACATTTTACCTTCAGTTTTACAGCACGTCACAAGGATTCACCTGATGATCTATGGAAGTCCTCTCCCATCCAGTATATAAATCAGCACAGAGACTCAACTCAGCAGGCAGAAAATCCTTTGTGAAAAGTGCTGTGGGAACTAAGCCTAGGGAAGATGATGTAGGTAGAATTTTTACTAGGCAAATAACTAAATGTATAGGCGAAAAAGAAATTTATTAATTTTAAAAGCAATTAAAGGAAGAGAGGGAAGAGGTGGGGAAATGGCTTCAAAACCATCAAACTTAAAAAAAAAAACCCAAACCAAAAACCAAAACAAAACCACAGAAAAACAACAACAAAACCACTAAAAAAAAAAAAAAATCCACAAAACCCCACCCCAAAACCAAACCAACCAACCAAAAAATCCCCATTCCTTTTGGACTTCAGGGAGAAACAATCCAATCTTACTTAAAATAATCTTAAACTCAAAAATGAAATGTAAATGCAAAAATATACACAAACTTTACTATTGGCTGTATGGAGGAATGGCCATTCTCCTGCTGCAAACACACATAAGCTTTGTGTTCTCTGAATTTCTTGACAGCTCTGATCCTTTATATATTTCAGTCTTTCCAATCTTGTGCTTTCTTACCTTCCTCTTTTTTTCCCCACATCTACATTACTCTACATGCAGGTTAATTTTTCCTCTGTATTTGTGCATGTATGTGTACCAGTATTTCATATTTCTGTCTCTGATGCAATTTGAAAATGAGTAGTTTTTTCCTGTCTCATGTTGCCCTCTCTCCAGCAACGCTGGCATATTTGTGTGCTGAAGCGTATGTTTTATAATTCCCAGTAGCAGCAAGATGGGATAAGGTTTTTCAAAAAACCACTTTACTGTATGGGTAGTGAAGAAATGGCAACTATCCTTGTAGCCAACCTCTGCACTAGAGACAGCATAGATGACAGCCACCAGTTTTCTGAGTGGTTCTGGCTAAGGTTTGCTGAAGGTGATTTTATGCACCAACTTTTAAGAAGTTGTTTAGCAAAAAATATTTTTTGAGAAAGTACCTGTTGTACCACAATTCATAAGAACAGTGTCAATGACAAAATGTTAGAATACTTCCTCTTAAGAACGTAGCATATGAAATCCAGTGGATTATAGGTTGATCTAGCTAAACAGAGGGACAGAACATAAAAACGGTAAGTAAATTCTTACTATTGATTTCTCTACAGGTGGATGGAGACCCAGTCACCCATTACATAATAAAATTTACCTGTCATAACATGTGCTACCAAAATATACAAGCAAATTAAGGTGTAAACAAAAGGGAAGACAATATTACCGTACTGAAAAGGAACATGAGGTGGTCTCTGGTAACCAGAGCTGATATAGAAGAAATAAATTTTGTCCAAAGGCATCTTTAGACTTCTGACTGAAGTGTTTAAAAAGTGAATAGTAAAATGGCAAGTAACTGCTAAGTCACTTTTAGAAGAGGAGAAATAATCCTAAACTTTATTTGAGGAAATCCTGGAACTTTTCAAATAGCACTTCTGTTTTATGAAGTTTTCTTCTGTTTATGTGGCATTGTTCTGATGAGTGAATAATTTTGTTTCTCTATAGTGCAAGTGTAGTTTGGTTTTAATCATGCTGGAACTTACGTCTCTTTTATTCTTGGAAAACCTGAGAAATAAACAGGAGTTCACTGCATTTTGTAGCAAAAAATAAGTACCCAGATGAGGTGCCTCATGACTTACTGCTTATAAAGTTTTAAACATAATATCTGCCCTCAAATTGTGCCACAAATGTGGTCATACTCTTCTTGTTCAGGCATTTGTTAGACTTCTGTACTGAGCTCACAAGACTTGTGTACAGTAAGCTTCCAAAGATTTCAGTATTTGCTGACACGCTTTCCGCCTTTGGCTCTGGCATTTTTCCTCTGCTGCTTCACAGTAGTAGGAGTCTAAATCCCAGCTGCTTTGGAAACATCCTGAATGTTTGGCTTTCTGTCTTGTTTGTCTCTGAGGGCAAGTAATTGACTAACAGATTCTTCACATTACTCCATACATATGTTGTCTAAGGGCTATAGTTCAACTCTTCCAAAAATGATACAAGCAATATGAGAAACAATAGTTCTGAGGGAGTCCTCAAACAACATGAAGCTTTATTAAATGGCATGAAAAATACCTAATTTAAACAAAAAATAAATAAATCTTCCTTTGCCTTCTCTCATCTGCCTGAAACACTCTGGGGGATTGAAAGATGTCCAGGATTTCTGTCATCATTATTGTCTTCTAAACCATGAGGTTAGTCCAACTTAGTACATTTTATCCTGACTAGGTGTTGGGTACTAACATACTTGTTTCTTACTGTCTGTCCTTTTCCCAGCTTTCCAGCTTTGAGAAGATCAGGCTAGTCTCTTCTTTGTTTTCATGGACTTAGTGCATGACTTCCTCCTGTGAGCTGATTTTTTTTTTTTTAAAATTCTCCTTGTTTAAGGAAGGGTGACTCACAAACCTCATTTCTGAGAAGAATAATAGTAGTAGCTCTTTCCAACTCTAGCGGATATCCTTAATAATTCTACATTTTAGTAAGAGCAGTGGAGAATCAGCCTTTTCCATTGTTCCTAGCTTGGTGAATATATACTCTCCTAGCAGAAATAAACCTGTTCTATGTATGGATACAGCAATTTTCATAGTGATAATATTGTATGACCTATTATTCCTCACTGATACATAGAACAATTCCCCAAATCATAACATGTGTTCCGTTGACTTCCACTTAATTTTCATGTGTACATATGGTCTGTGGTAAAAAAAATGTAGCAGAGAAGCTTAAAAAGACATTCTAAGCAACCTTAGAATAACTTCTGTGGCTTACTGCCACAAGTCAAAGGAGTCTTAATAGAATTTTATATGTAAAATTCAAATCACTAAGGGTATGAGTGTGTGACTTTTGCACACCTTGTTGCCTTGTACTGATGTCAAGTGGTTTAACAGATCATTCACCAAACCACTTGTGTAAATATCTTCTGTTTGTTGCCTCTTCTGTTTGACGGTGAGCTGCTGTCTCCCTGGAAGTGCTGGCAGGCTTTGTATCTGCAGTTTAAAAGAAAAAGTATGGGAGGGATAGTTTTGTCATCTATGATAGAATTGAATTATAATTGGTATAGATTACTAGTTATGGTCACTCTACTCAGTTTAAACTGACTGCCAAATTTGAACTTCAGAGGAATTTTCTCCAGAGTATACAGATAAGAACCTGTTGTTCAGTTGTTGTACTTAAGTTTTGCTGTTTTGACAGAGGAAAAAGCTGCTAGGTGTGTTAAGGGGTTTTTGTTTGTGTTGGGGGATGGTGGTAGTGGTTGCAGTTGCTTTTCCCTTCCCTTCTCTTCTAAATCTGCGATGAGAATGTGTAACTGCAGAAAAGGAGAGCCTAGGTAAGGGCTGAATTCCAGCCCCTCCTATGTCTGTCTTTTACCTACATAATAGAGTTGTAACTGGGTATTTTGGTTTTCATTTCAGAACACAAAAAATTTTTTTTTATTCCAGATTCGAATGAATCCCTATGAAATTCAAGCTGATCAAATTCCTCTGAAGCTTCTACAGAAGTCCAATGTAGTTTTAGACTCTCTTTATATAGCTATATCTACCTCTATCTGATGTGCCCTTACCAAAGGAAAATAATGGAGCTATGCAGAGCATTGTCAGAGCTCTGTTTTCTGATATCTGAAACTTGTAAAATTGTGTGGTATTTGTACATGCTTATTTAAGATTTCATTTCTTATTTTTTAAATGGCAAGATGATCATACGAGATTTTACATCTTAAGTTTTATATGTATAATTGCCTGCTATTAAACAGTTGTGCATATTCTGTTCTGTAGCTGAAAAAGCTTGTCTGCACCTCACTGTCCTATCGACTTAATTACTCCCAATTCATGCTGTTCTTTCTCAATTGTTTGCTTTTTACAGAAGGCTTTCAGAGCTTTGTTTCAGTTGGATGTAAACTCAGTCACTATAAGAAACTGTGTGGCAAGAGCAATCTGAGTTAAAGTATTTTTTTATATATATATTTTGGGCTATAAAATTTTGTCAAAATAAAAATAAATTTTACTCAATTGGGGAAAAAACATATTTGCCAGATACAGCATTTTTTTTTCAAAGAAAGTAGAACAGTAATAGCTATGTAAACAAATACCGATACACATTTTGACATGATCAGACTTTGAAGAGTTAATAAAATACAAGAATCTAGCATAGATTCAAGATACAAGGGCTAGCAGCCATTCAAGACAAAAAAAACTTCAGAAGAAAAAAGTAAGTCTAAGAAATGTAAATGTAAAGAACATATAAGCCTTAGAATAAAACAGAATGAGCATAGCGTGGGTGTGAGTTTGGTTTTTCTTTTTTTTTTTTTTTTTTGGAAGAGGCAGCAGAGCAGGATAGAAAGAAAATTTTCTAAAGTTTATCAGAAAGTGTTAGCCAACTGTGCATATCCCCAAAGAGGGATCAAAGACTAGAGTGAACAAACAGCACTTTGAAGCCCAGTATTTTAACGTGCTTGTTCAGCAAGCTTTTTTTGTTTTTTCCCTGGACCAAACTTTGCCTTGCAGAAGTCAGTAGTTTCAGTCTATCAAGAGCAGCTGTCCCTATAGTCTAAAAGGTAGATGGGTAAAACATGATACTTAGCAGGCTTTTCTTCACCCAAGTCCTGTTTTGTTGGGGCAAACCCCCTACCTTTTGTGCCTAATAATACCCTTAATTTAATAGTCTCTTATTCTTCTAGAATGATAATTGCTTCCTGTCAAAACTGTAACTGCATGGTTTTCCAAGAGGACTAAGATTTCAAAAAGAGATTGTTAACCTTTAGTGGCTATTTTTAACAACAAATTGTCAGGTTATATTTACCTCTGTGCATTTGTTGTTTTCCCTGTCTTTTTTCTCAGTAAGAAATTAGGGTTCATGTTTGTTAGTCAGGTAAACAAAGGGTTTGGGGGATTGCTTTATTTTCCCTTTTCTAATTTATGATTTCCTACCTCTCCTCACTAACCCATCTGAAAATATTACAGGATATAGTATACTTTCTTTATGGGCTACTACACTTCATAGTTTAAAAGTTACTTTTATAGAGGAGCATATTTTTAGGTAAATGCCTTTGGTCTGTGGTATTTTATGCTTGTAACTGAGTGTAAAAAGTATTTCCATACATTTTTAAAGGCAGAGTTGTTCATATAAGTAATCATATGAAAATTGCAGTCTGTAGCTGCATAAATGTAGGTTGTATTGCTTGAATATTTTAATGACATTAATTTGGCCCGCAGTACAAGAAAGATGTAGAACTGTTGGAGAGGGTTCAGAGGAGGGCCACAAAGATGATTAGAGGGCTGGAGCACCTCCCCTACAAAGAGAGGCTGAGGGAGCTGGGCTTGTTCAGCCTAGAGAAGAGAAGGCTGCGGGGGGACCTCATTGCAGCCTTCCAGTACCTGAAGGGAACATATAAACAGGAGGGGAATCAACTTTTTAAAAGGGTAGATAGTAACAGGACAAGGGGGAATGGATTAAAGCTGAAGGAGGGAAGGTTTAAATTAGATATTAGGGGGAAGTTTTTTACAGAGAGGGTGGTGAGGGGCTGGAACAGACTGCCCAGAGAGGTGGTGGATGCCCCATGCCTGGAGGTGTTCAAGGCCAGGTTGGATGGGGCCCTGGGCAACCTCGTGTAGGTCCAGGCCTGGAGGTTGGTGTCCCTGTCTGTGGCAGGGGGGTTGGAACTCTGTGATCCTTGGGGTCCCTTCCAACCCAGACCATTCTATGATTCTATGAAGAAAATGTCATCATACTGTTAAAGCAATTTTTAAAATACTGCAATACAGAAACTTTTGGTTTGTAGCATAACTGATTCTGGTATGAAAGACCACCATGTGGGTTCTGAAGATGGGGATAAGAATGAGGGTTATATTATTGTATTTATATTGAGGAATCAACCAAGAAAAATATTTTTCTTGGTGTCTTGAGCAAGTTCCTTTAACCCGCACAGTTAAGTACCTTCTAGTGTTAGAATCATAGAATGGTTTGGGTTGAAAAGGACCTTAAAGATTATTTAGTTTCAATCCCCTTGCCATGGACAGGGACACCATCCACTGGACCAGGTTGCTCAAAGCCCTGGCCTTGAACAGTTCCAGAGATTGGGCATCCACAGCTTCCCTGGGCAACCTCTTCCAGTGCCTCACCACCCTCATAGTGAAGAACTACTTCCTAATATCTAATCTATATCCACCATCTTTCAGTTTGAACCAATTCCCCCCTGTCCTTTCACTACATGCCCTTGTCACGAGTCTCTCTCCAGCTTTCTTGTAGGCCCTCTTTAGGTACTGGAAGGCTGCTAGAAGGTCTCCGCAGAGTCTCTTCCAGGCAGAACAAGCACAACTCTCTTGGCCTCTCTCCACAACAGTTCAAAAGAAATACGGATTTCAATGCATGAAGCGGGATGAAAATCGTCACGTATTTTCCTTGAGGAAATAACTATTTTTCAGACTGTGCATTGTTTCAAAAGACAAATTTCAACTTACAATTGAGGGGAAAACTATGTATGTCAAGTAAGTTAAGCTATAAGTACATTTGCATAGCCTGGCAACAGCTCGGAGAAGGGTGAATTGTATTTAAATCTCAGGCTGCCTGGAATGCTATAATTCTATAGCTATATAATTCGTGTCTCATAATGTCATACAGCTCAGAACTTTTGCTGTGGAACTGGCTACTTTACAACTGATATCCCTCCTTGGTTTATTTCTCTGCCTGCAGCTGCTTTTTATTCTCCAGCTCTTCCCACAAAGCGCATGTAACTGAATTATATTGTACAGTAGCCAGACTTCAGAGGGAAGGGAAACCAGAAATGCTTTGCAGCTCACGGTTAGGGAGGGAGTCAAGCTTTGACTGACAAGCTACTTTTGAGAATGATGTAGGCACCTAGGACACTTACATAGCTTTTGTGGAAGACAGAGACAGCACCTAAACCATTGTGAAGCTGTCTGATTAACTCCTTTAACAGTGGGAGCATTTCCAGGGAAAAGGAATGCTGATAGCCATTTCTCCTAATTGAAGTAATACTCTGCAAATACAACTAATGCTGTCAGTCAAGAGAGAATGATGAAGCAATACTGAATAGTTTTCTTCCTTCCCTTGGTAAAAGCTATGCATCTTGTTCTAGGAGAAAAGTTAATCTGTCAAAGCCTACGCCACTCTAATCTCCATCACTGTATGGAGCATTGGACCATGTTTTTGTCCATGCTGTGTTTACATTCCTTATAGTTCACTGTTCAGGGGATTTGAGCACATGGTTGCGTTTGAATCTCATTCAGGATGGAAGAAAGGGGCTTTAGATGCCAAGCAGCTCCCAGCTCCAGCCCAGATGTTCATCTGTGGGACAGGAGATAAAAAGTGGAGTGGCTTTCAAGCTACCCTGTTTGATCTGTACTTTAAAAATAGAAAAGCTGTTTCCACTCTGTTCCAACCCTACTGGAGGGAGAAAGAGGTGATGTGAGCTCGCTACAAGCCTAGGACTGCAGGGGTACTGTGCGTCTATTAATATCGGTACCTTGTAATACAGCATCCACTTCAAAGCATGGTGCTTCCATGACATAACAACATGATATAACACTTCCAGATATAACACCAACCTTTATGTACAATGGTATACTTGTTGGCACAGTTATATATCATACTGGCATTTTTTTCTTAGTACATTGACAGCATGGGAATATAAAATGGCTGGACTGAAGGCTAATTAATATGCTTAATGCTTAGTTAAACTCTTAGTTCCCAGGATCATCATATCTCAAAGTTACTCAATTCTCACATATCCCCTGTTATTTTATGGTCTTTTTCTTCAGGTAGGTAGCTCTAAATAATACTGGAGCTATTTTGGTTTTGTCTTAGATTTGGGGGTTTTTCTGTTATGGGATAGTAGGTGAAAGAAAGGTCTGAAGCAGTTGTGGATGGAGACTTTAGGTTTTAAATAAAGCAAACACTATCTCAAAAAGCAGAATCACTTGCTCTGGTGATTAAAACACAACACTGAATGTTTCATTGGTTTATTGCAGTATGACATGATTAAGCTCTGAATATGCCTTTCCTGATAGAAGCATGTCAGTCTCTTGTTTTGTGAAAGTTCAGTATATCATAAGGTAACACTGATTTTTACTTTTACATATTTAAATATATCGGATTTTTTGGTGTTGATTTTTTTATACAAGACTGCTGTTAGAGGCCTAACATTTCTTTTAAAAGAGTAGATAAACATTTATTTTTATGATTCTGTGTCTGATTAATATGTCTGAAAAAGAGAAAATCTTGCTCATAAGTAAAGCAAAAAATTATTTTGCTGGTGGCTTTTAGACAAAAACACTTATGTCTGTTAGAACTAGGAAAATGGGCTTGGAAATTTTAGAATAAATGACAAAGAGCAGAATTCCAGCATTGAAAACTAGTATTAACTAGTATCAGTCTCTGGTCAGGGTTTGTACTTGGTTTTATTTTCTGCTTTAGGAATGGCGATTGCTTACTGTGTCCCTGATAAAATCTTCCCACATTACTTCCTGATAAGTTTATTTTTACCATGTGGTAAACATAGTCTTCACCCTGCAACTAATTTTTAAAACCTAGGGCTGTTAATTGAATTTGCAAGCATTCTGGATTAATATGGGTAGGATATATATGTAATATCAAGTTTCACATGTGATTAAGAATTATTATTTAGGATTAATTCAGCAATGGAATGTCAGCTTAAAGCCTAAAAAATGTGTGTCTTGCATCCTTTTCCTAAGAAGCAGCAAATTCATGCTTTTCTTTCTGTGGATTAAAGTATCTTCTTGCAATATTTTAATTTCCCTTTTCTTAGAGTAGAATATGATAGGAAGTCCAAACTTCAATATGAATACTGAATCTGGGAAGAAGTATAACTTTACTATTTTGGCCTAAATTACTGTGCAGTACTAGTCTCCTTCGCTTGTACTTCAGAGTACAGTATTATGCTATTATATGTACATACATCCTCAAGGAAGGAGAAGCCTGTCATCCTTTGGAATTTTTTTCTTCTAATTATTTAGTACTGCCTAAATTCTTACAGACAAGATAAGATGGAGCTTATCATGGTGAGGATTAACCTCTTCAGGTTTATAAAAAGATCTCCAGAAAAGTCATTGTAAAACTTCATCCCTCCTCTTTTCCTGGAAAGCTTCTATTGTAGATCCCTTTTCAACCCCTCACTCCCTCCATGTCCCAGAAAATGAGCTCTGATGGGAGGTGTTCTCTATAATTTTTCGCCTAGTGGCCATGATTGTGTCAAGTCTTCTGGAATATTTACTTTGATTGAAACCTCTTCCCCCCCCCCCAGATCAAAAATACAAGTGCAATTTTTTTCATTTGGATCATCTTCCTCAAAGTTTTTTCCACAGAACACAGGACAATCATTTAACAATGTATTAAACAGATTACTTCTACACATGATAAGGTTTCAATTACTATTAGCAGAAATTAAAGCTGAACCTTGGTAAACGGTTCATTAGACTAACTGAAATGTGTTGATGAGCTTGTAAGACTCTGTGTGTGCTAAAAAGTATTTGATATATTTAGCTTCTTGGCAGGCTAGATTTTAAGGTCATGGAAACAATAACTTCTTTGCCCACAAAGGTTAAATTTCTGATAGTGTGTTGCTTTCCTTGTAAACTATTATAAATGTTTTACTCTCGTCCTTTTATTGGAACTTCACTTTTAAAACCACTTTCTTAAAGGGGAGGCGGGGATGGGGGAAGACATGAATATGAGAAATGAAAATATAATAGTTTTTGTAAACGCCTTGTGTAACATTTGACCAGACTGACTTGGCTATTTAAACTGTCTTTGTCAGTTTGGGTCATTTTATTGATTATCTGGCAACGAATACTAGCAAACCAATTGACATTTTATTTCTTGGACTGTGTGTGTTTCCCATATAAAGATTATTAGCTGCCTATTTTGAGACTGAGAAAAATGTTAGCTTTATAAATAAAAAGACATTATGGCTTAATTAGAAGGTTTTTTGCAAGCATTTTGAGTACTTCCCTCTAAGGTCTCAAATCTTTCCACAAAACATGGGCTAGTTTACAGGATCATCTTTATGACCTCAAAGCAAACATTATTTACATTGCTGTCAATATAAATGTTTTCTTTAAGATGGCTGGGCTCTACTGTATGTCTCTTTATAGAATCATAGAATCATTTAAGTTGGAAAGACCTTTAAGATCATCGAGTCCAACCATTAACCTATCCCTGCCAAATCTGCCACTAAACCATGTTCCTCAGTGCCTCATCTAAACATCTTTTAAATACCTTCAGGGATGGTGACTTCACCACTTCCCTGGGCAGCCTGTTCCAGTGCCTCACAGCCCTTTCAGTGGAGAAATGTTTCCTGATACCCAATCTAAACCTCCCTTGACACAATTTGCAGCCATTTCCTTTTGTCCTGGGAGAAGAGTTTGACACCCACCCCTCTACAACCTCCTTTCAGGTAGTTGTAGAGAGAGATAAGGTCTCCCTGAAGCCTCCTTATCTTGTTCTGTAGGCTCTTATTTTATTCTACAATTGCATACTCCTAACATTTCTCAATATGAAATGCTTCTCCTTTGCTGTAGAAAGTTGGATGTAAAACTCCTGCCTTTCAGAAGACCCATCTAGAAAAGTTGCTGCATAAACATTATTAGAAGTATCTTAAAGTTTTATTGCACTTTGCATCAGTAATCTAGCATAGCTGCTCAGCTGACTGGCAGAGTGAGTATTGACTAATACCCTCCTCTTGAACCAACGTACGTTTTAGTTCAAGTATTTTAGGTTCCAGTTGGGATTTAGTATTCAGCAGAATGAGTTTATTGCATGTTTTGCTTTGTATATTTTTTTTGTAATGTATTTACTTATCAGAGCTGTTCTTGGGGGGGTTTGTTGTTTTTTTCCTTCTGTCTGGATAAAGCTGGCAGATAAGATTACCACACAGTGTTAGTTGTATTCATAAATGAAATCTGCATAATATATGCCTGTATGTGAGATAAGAGGACTTCACTTTTGTGTGCCCTATAGCTGTAGCAACACACAAGCCAGAAAATTCACAGAAAACACAAATCTGATGGAAGATTAAATATTTAAACTAGAAGAAAAATCTGTGCAAGAAAATGAAAACACAGGAAATCTTGGGCATATACTTGAACTCAGTCAACTATTTTTCCATACAGTTGAGGAGAAATAAGATGATGAGGATGGCCAATACAGTTGAATCAATAAAAAAAAGAATCATCAATGGTCATTGGCATTTGTGAGGTGGACCTGGGATTGAGAGAAATGCATTCTAGATGTGGTAAGACAAAAATCTTCAATAATAAAACTACTTTTGGGATATTTTTCAAATTAAATATGAAAAAAATCATGTAATAGAACTCCAGTTTTAAGGGCAAATATAATCACTTCTGCAAATTTTTAGCCTAGCTGATTAATAGTCTTTATGATTTAGTCACTGAATAAAGAATGGAGCATATAATCATATCTTGCCACTTGCTGCTACTGTATGTGGCCAGCCATCTGTATTAGAATATTTTAAAAGAAGCTGATATCACCAGATCTTTAAAAAAAAAAAAAAAAAAACAAATGAAGAAAAAAGCCCTATGAAACATGGGTTTTTTATATGGTATGTGTTATTATGCCTTCTTTATACAATTTTAACAATCTAGTTAAGATAATTAATTTTTTAGATGCCAAGATTCCCTCATTAAAAAACTTAGATTTTTAGCTAGCAAATTTCACCTGCATTTTGCCTGAGATCATTCATGTTAAACAAATCTCTGGGCCAAACCACCTGCCAAAGCATTGAGCATGCTATAGGATACAAAAATATACAAGTAGTATCAGGAGCTGAAGACTGATGGTAGCATTTTTTTCTTCTGCTTGTGAGTTTGTCCAGGGTCTGTCTGTGTCAGTGATACTACCTAAAAAGCAGGGGTCATGTTTGGCCCATTCACTTGCACCACATAGAACTGAGACTCTGTTGTTACAGGTTTTTCCCATAGCAGGGACAGTAGCTTAAATCTCCTTTACAAGCTACTGACTTCATGAAGTTCCTAGGAACTTGAAAATATTTTGAGACTTCTCTTACTTTAACAGCTTTACTTTGGCTAAGTTTGGCCAACAGTGGTTATAGGATGCTAGACCAAAGAACAAGCAACTTAATCAAAAAGTTTAGCTTCCCAGAAGACAGTAGTGCTAAATGCAGTAAGCAACTTGTTCTTGCCCAAACTGGGTTCCAAGCAGTCGTTGCTATGAAAGGGATGCATGTGGATTTAAGAGAAACACAACTTACATTGCAGACACATAATACATTTGACACTTGTGGCCTAGAAATTCTGAGAAAAAAGATGAAAGGAGGTATGTTAAAATGTTTTGTCAGAGAGCCAGTAATGGTGCAAAGGACTGAAAGCAGACAAAGTGTGTCAAACCCTGAAATGTTTTTTGAAACACCTAGCTACACCTGTGATCTTGGGATCAAGCTTAAATGCCAATGTTAGAGAAGTTTTTCAGAACTTTTTTTACTACATCGATTTTGGGGACAAAGAATGACTTAAGTGTAGAATAATGGACTTCCTAATGCAAGCTCAAGCCACATATGGCACAAATGAGGTGTCCAGCCTCTTATTTCCTTACCTTACAGGGACTGTGCTATTTTGCAATCAGCTCATCTTTGCCCACTTCTCCTACAAGTATCCTCATGCTTCCATGCATCACTTGCCTATGCAGTGTGCTTTCCAAGTCAAATCATCAAATCCTTACTTTCCTTTGTCTGATCCAGTTTTTGGCTTTGCTGCTCTTATTAGCCATTATCAAAAGGAAGTTAATTTAGTGTCATAGTTTGCTCCATTCTCTTAAAGCAGCAATAATGTCCCCTCCAAACTCACTATCTAATCATTTTACTTACATTCTGGAGCAATTTTTTGACATTTCCCACCATCAGCTCTCTTGTCTCTACTTGAATTGTGAAAGGTTTTTTGGACAGGGTTTGGCTTGCTTATATTTAATAACTTTACAGCATCTGGCCTAAATAGAATTCCTAGGATCTGTGGATGTAATTGTAATACTTACAAATAAATAATCTGAATTTGCTAAAGGGCTGGAGGAAGACCTATGTCTGTTTCAGAGCTGAGCACTCTAAATCACATGTATGTGCTTCTCCTGCAGGTACCTGAATACAGTGTGGTAAATGTTGTGGGTTTCTTTTCACTCTTTCTGCCCCATTTGTAGTTACATTCTCTCATGGGATACAAGCAACTTCTGTGGACTTCAATGGGAATTATTCATATTCTGCAAGTGGAGAGCAGAGCCCATGACAGGACTGAAGCCAGTGTTCTTTAAAAGTTCACATGCCTTGTATTGGCTCTCTAATTTAGACTCCTTCTGACCAAACAAAGGGGGGAGGGGGAATGAAAAATAGTATCAGCTATTTCAGTAAAAAAATTCTAAGGGTTAACATAACGATGTAAACTATTTCATCTGTTCTTCCTACTTGCCCATTTTAATCACAAATGAGTAAGTAGAGCCTTATATGCAGTGAATTTGAAGAATGCCAATGGGATGTCTGCATTGGGTTGTATTCGGAGTACTTAGCCAGAATAGGAAAGCCTTTTATTTTGTAAGTCTCTGAGGCAAGAAAGAGGCTTTCTGAAGAGTTACTTTAAATTTAAACTCTCATTCTAATGTTAGACAGGCTGTTGGATCTCTGAGTTAAAAATTGCTTCAGCTTTAGTTACTAGAGCCAGATGTAACATTGACCTTAAATGGTAAAAGCTCCCAAGAGTGAAAGGGAGGCTGGCCCGAGGGAAAAAAGAGGAATAACTGAAGTTTTAGGTAAGTAATCTCTATAACCAAGAATAAGCTCTCTTTCAGCCGTGAAACAGAACGGAACCATATTTCCTCCTTAAAGGTACAGTACCTTGTTGTTGTGATACCCAGTAGTTGGTTCTCTCTGCCTCTCTTTCTCTCTCTCTCTTTTCCCCCCCACCCCCCAGATTCTACCTCTTCTTCATATTTTATCTTCTTATTATTTTAGCTGCTTAAAAAGTGGGTGTAGTTAATAAAACCTAGTTCTTCTTATGTACTGTTTGGGAATATACAAGAATGAAAAAGAAAAAGCTGTGTTAATTGTACAGAGACTTGATTAATAAAGGTACGTAGTCAGAAATTCAAGGCAACCTGATTCACAGATACTGTTATCTGTATTGTGCTAACCATTCGAGAGTCTTAGCAGCAATATGTTATAGGGAAACAAATATTTAACAGATGTCTGTCTGTTTTTTTTTTTTTTTTTTTATTGTATGATTTTCCTTCCCACATGCTTGCTTTTAACAGTGCTGGAGTTGTTAATTTTGATGGATTACCTTCTTGTGTCTGGAACCTATCTTTTAAAAAGGAATTTCCAGAGCCATTTCTTTATACAGTATGTGTTTGGTTTTAATCCTATTACATGTAAATTAATAACATGAAGGTGTGTCTAATTAGACTGCTGTACAGAAATACCCTCCCCATCTTCAAATGTTAAAGCATGTTTGCTTTATTATGAAAAATCACAATATATACATTTCCTGATATTACGGTCTTCACTTTTATATGTGCCATTTGGTAGGTACTCTGCACTGAAATGTGTTTTATTTTCTTGGCAAATTCAAACACTTTTTTGTCTTACTAATGTGTATGTTAAGCTCTTTTTTTCAGACATGTATGTAAACAACATGAAAGAATGAGGTCAGTACAAGGAAATGATAGCTGAAATTGAAGACTCAGGTTCGTTACTTATATTAGTAACAACTTACATTAGTGAGTCGATTTTTTCAAATCACATATAGCATAGTTTAATCTGGTGAAAAATTCTCTGCAGTCAGCAGCGAATTTCCATGTTTGCAGAGTGATTAGATGATAGTTTTTAGTTTATGCTATGCAAAGATTGGGTGAATTTAGAGTTCTGAGCATAGACAGTGTTCCTGCAAGTGCTAACAGTTACTGCATTTATATTTGATGTGGTAGGTGGTGTGTACACTTTAGTGGAAGTTCACTTTGTCCAGCTTCAAAAGAACGTGGTAAATGGATCTTGTTAAAATATTTCAGATCCGGCTGCAAAACTTGTAATTAATTTTCCTTTCATTTTTCTCTGGACTATCGTTAGTTAACTGCTTAGTACCTTTAGGTTAATCTCCTAGATGACCTTCATGTTTTAAATCAACAATTATATCCCAAATCACCAGTTATACCAAACTTGGAGCTTATTAATGTAATGATACAACCCATAGAAATCTAAGTTTATTAGAACAGTGGAAATTAAGGAACAGTCTAATATACTAAATGCTGAACACTAGAGAGTCCTTGCTCTTAATATTCTTGTATTTTCTAGCCTCTAAAAGCCCTCATTCTGATTTTCTGGTCTTACATGTGTTACTTTACTTCTGATGTTTTATGCACTCCTTCAGTTTGTGCAAGGATGTGCATCTTTAGATGGTATTTAGAAGGAATTTAAGTTTTAATAAGCTATTTTTAACTTTTTGTGTGGGCTGGAATAACTAATGTTTGTTTACCTCCTCCACGTCTGAACTAAGTATGTATTTCTAATATATGGTATCTTGTAGCATTTCAGCAGCTATTGTTCTTATTCCAATACAACCCTTTTTATTTTCTAACTAAACATATATAATATAGTGCCTGTGTGTAAATTTATCTTCACTAAAGATGCTATGATGACAATAAGTGTAATTTAATATAAAAAGTACAGGTTGCTTATTTGTACATAGTGAAAATTGTATGTTAACATCACTATCATAAAGTATCTAGGATTATCAATGTACTTAACTTGCATAAATCTATCTGCTTTAAATTCCTCTGAATTAAGCTCTAAATTGGCTGTAGACATGAAACCTGTACACCTCCCTACCTCTTATCGTTTTATATATTTGAGTCAATTTTAATATCTATAGTCCTATTTATCTGGGACCAAAGCAGTGGAAGTTAAGAACTATCTAGCAGCCAGATTCATAGTGCCAATCCTTAGCACCATCTTCTTTCATTCCCCTTTGGATCAGTCTGCTTTCTGACAGCTTTTAATGATGCCGTATTTTGTGGTGCCAAATCACTTCTTGAAAAGCTGGGTAAGACTGAGTATAGCAACTGAGGTATAGGAAGTTGTGAAAGACAGATGTGAAAGCTTCTCATTTCAAGGGTCATATGTGTATGTCATGGAGTTCTCTTGCCTCAACTGTTTTTTCTTAGAGCTCTAAGTCTGTAAGTCCGGGAAAAAGAGGCATCAAATAGCTTGTGAGTGGAAGGGGAAAGAAAACCCTTGCTGTTTCAAGGTTTGTGGGCTATTTAAGGATCTGGGGGATTTTGTGGGCAGAGAGAGATCTCTTTTCTGTTCTAACTTGCAGCCTTCCTGTAAACTAAGCAAAAGAATTTCCTTGTCATGTGTTCTCCATTTGTACTTTCTTTGCAAAGGGGGTCAAAGAGATGTTTTGGATCTCAGTATCACTGACAGAAAGAAAATCTGAGTGGGTGATGGATCTTTGTAAGCTTATAAACTAATAACTCAGTTTTCCTCCCTGGAAATTCCAAAGAATTCTGAAAAGTAGAGAGGGATTTGACACTTAGAGCAAGGGGACTTGTAGCTTCAGGTTTTGTGGGAGACCTTGAGCTCTAATAGCATCCCCAGATTTAATCTGCTTCAGTAGGTAGAAGTAATAGGTTTTTTCTTTAGTTTACTTTTGTTTATTTCAATGTGTCTATTGTTAATTTTACAATCTGAAAAATAATTTCAGAAATTCATGTTTACTTAGGAATTATCAAATGTATTAAGTATCTGAAAGATTTAAACAACAAAACCAACAACAGTGACCACCACCACCCCACCTGCAGCTAAAAGCTGAAATCAAGAACACCTTACCATCTGCTAGAACTATTACCTGCCCTTAAAGTGTACAAAACCTGAAGTCTTTAAGTATCACAAGTTATCAGGGACCTGTAATATTGTAGATATGCTTGTCTCTGAGTTTGGATAAGTAAGGCTTGTAGAATATCATTATTTTCTTTTATGCTAATGCGGATTGCTTGGAGGGGGGACGATGAGAGAGGGGCAGGGAGGGAAACATGCAAACTTGGCAGCTAATGTATGTCAAGTGTGTATGTAAACCTGAAAATTTCTTTCCCCAGCTAATGCTAAAGCATATTCTGTTATGTTTTGTCATGATAGAAAGTTATACTTTAGAATCACTGTGCTATCCCCTAATTTACGTGCAAATGCACTTACCTTGGTGGTTATCCAAACAGAGCTACTGTCTCATGGCTATAAAATGGGGTCCACTGGGCTTGTTTCTGCAATTTCTGTGAAGACCAAAGGAGTTGAAAAGTTGATACAACAAACAGGATGCGTGGGAAGCATTTTATGTAGGAGTTGCACACTTTTTTCTTACCATTTGTAAGGTTTTGCATCCTGGGAATAGATACATGGTAGAAATTCTGTTCTGCTGAGTCAAGTACAGCAATTGCTTTGGGCTGGGACTTGCTTTCAGAGTAAAATTATTGTTGTTTATATAATTCTGAAGTATGTTTTGTAACGCTGAAGTTATACATGGGGAATTTGGCTCTGAGCCTTTGCTTTTGAAATCATCAACAAAGTTTCCATTGACTTCAGTGGTGCCAGATCAGGCTCTTGGTGAATACCACAAAGGTAAGCATCTGAAATCAAGGAGAATTTGAGTAGGAGCAGTGGGTCTATTTTTACCTATCTTATTTGGAACTTAGAGGGATGCACTAACAAATGGTAGGACCCATAGAATAAGATCTTTTTGTGAAATTTTGGAAAAGAAAGATCCATTATTTCATTTTCAAATGTTCCCCCAGTTTCTCTGAAATGTCTCTGGAAAGCCCTTTTTAGAAGGGTGTGTGTACAGGTAGTAGAATATAATAAAACATAATGTGTCGATTAACATTTCCTGTTAAAACTTCCTAAGTTTTACTGAACAGAAAAACTAAAGTGTCTGATCATAAGTTGAGGGAGAGATTGTGGAGAGCAATGGAAATAATTTAACAATGTCTAAAAATGCACACATGCTTCACAATTTCAGCGACTGAATTTCCTATGTTTTTCTTTTTAAATAGTGAATGAATGTGACTAACCTCTGGGCTCATGAAAATAGCATGATATAATTAGGGGCCTAGTCACAAAGGAGTTTGCCCCAGGAGGAGGTGCTAAGTCAAGTTGATGTTCTGCACATCATCTCAGACTGGAAAAATCTTGGAAGGAAAAATTGTGTTTAGTTCCCTATGCAAGTATAGTTGTGCCTATCATCTTGACTTCCCTGAGGCCTGTTTCACTTATAGTTCCTATTCTTTGATAGGTATAATTATCAGTATTGCTCTATAAGCTGGTTTTAGTAAGTGTTGTAGTCAGTGGAGCAGACTGTAGAAACCCAGGCAGATGTATCAGAATTCCCAGGTATCTTAGTTGGGTAAAACAAGATTGGGAGACTCAAAAACTGCTCTGTGTTTACTTACTGAATTAAGTGAAAATATCTGTGAGGGAGATATCTATCAGAGAGAAAGAATTTGTGGGATATATTCTGAAACCTCAACATGTAAAACTCAATTTTTATCTGTGTGTTGAGCTTTTGGGACCTGTTTGAAATCTCTCCTGCATAAAACAGAAAAAAAAAGGCCTTTCCTAAACTCATATATTATGTTGTAAAGGAATAGGCTCACTGGAATATTAATAACGTTGTACCCTTACAAGAATCTCTTGACATTTCCTGTTGGGTTCCTTTTTTTAAGTTTGAAATTTCCTGTTTAACACGTTAAATGTTTTTTTTGTTGGTAAGATGGCAAAAATCAACCATCCCACTCTCTACAAAGCTGACATATAACCATAACAGAAAGGTGGATAATACCTAAAGATTCCCCAGGGAATCTGTCCTATTGGTATTTCCATATCTAGGAATGCATTCAGAAATTATGTTAAACACCAAGTGGTATCTTTCACTGATCAGTTGTAGAAATGATACAGAACTTAAAGGACACAGAGAAAACTACTATACCAGAGAAAAGTAGCCTTTATTATGATTAAAATGATGAATTGTATTTCCTTAAACCGTGTAGCAGGTCAAACTCTCACTTCTTGTAAATCACTGTTGCTGCGTTTGGAACGTGCGGAGCTTCACCCACGTGCATGAACTAAGGATCAGTCTCAGTGGATTTTGATCCCTCCTGATAATCTGGATCTGCTTAATATGAAGACAATTTCCCTTTTTCTGTTGCTTAACAGGTAAAGATCAGAGTTGATGGGAAGTTTTTTGTTTCAGAGCAGGACCTTGTAAATTTCTTGCACATCTTTTTACAAAATGGGCATAAAACAGTTTTACACCTAATCTTGTTCTCAAGTAGTAGCGATATGCTTTCTTGAACAAAATCCTTTAAAAAATATGCCTTACACTTATCTGTCTGCCTATATGATTCAGATGGTGAAGTTGGGAAGTTTTTTCTTCCTTTTGAAGGTGGGTACTGTGCAGTCATTTTATGTACTTATCTTCTGAGCATCTGCTTAGAAAATAAAACAACATGCCATTTTGTCATCCAAGAAAGTGCTATAAAAAGTCTGTTGCTATGTTTAAATGCCTACACTCAGTTGCTATAGCAATAAAAATCTTGAAAATTATGTACAAGTTGCCATAGTGCATTACCAGGCCTTTCTGGGATAGGGAGATTATGGGACTGAGAATATGATAAAGATGCTTACTATATTAGAGGGCAGAGTTGTCACAAAGTTCCAGGTGCCCTGTGCTGTTATCCGTGAGCAAAATGTGGCCTAGCTATATAAATCCCAAAGTGGCTGTGTCAAAAGGGACAGTTGGATCCCGACGTAATTCAGTTGCTTCTCCATGACTTGTGTGACAGAGTTCAATACTTTGAGCAACTTCCCATTTCTCTGCAAGAGAAGTTGCTGAAAATGTTGACCTTTCCCTTTCTCTAAATTCCTCCAGTCCCATGATATCAAGTGTGAAAATCGACATACAGAGTGCAATGGACTGTGTAGATTTCCTCTCTGTGACATTACAATAGTCAGTGTGAAATGCCCTTCTTCCTGAGGCAGTTATGGGAACCCTGCTATCAAAAAGAAAAGAAATTAAATAGTAGCTAATGGAATCCATGGCATCTCTCTGGGGCTCTGGGGCTCAAAGCCTTGAACGTGCAATTGCTTCTTGAAGAGAGCAGGAAATTCAACTTCTTTCATAAAACATAGCAAGTAAAGGAAGGCATGTTGTTTTCACAACTCTAAGTTCAGTTATAGAATTGAATTGTTACTTCAGGAATTTCTATGCCTTGCTCTCTCTTCTACTAAGGAACAAGTTAGGGAAAAAAAAGACTTGGAAAAATCAGAACCTTGTTTGAAAGCAGTATTGCTGTCCTGTGTCTCCTTCTCCTAATTGCTTGACAAATCCTCAGGGTTCAAATGAGATTGGCTGAAGCTGTGTAACAGCATGCTGTTCAGTTTGAATATGGTAGTCCACAACAGTCAAATACTTGTTTCAAGTGCTTTGAAGTTCAGTTGAGAAGTCTGATATCACGAATGTATGTCTAGTAGAAATACATATTTTTAATTTTTGTTTTAGTTGTTAAATAGTGATTAATGCACTTTTGCAAGGGTCATTATGCTGGTAAACATATAGATGAAGTGATTCTTAGAGGCACTGTGGTACTTAGTAGTGTAAACTAAACTGTAGTTTAAGGGGACACCTAAACTCTCTACTATTTCTAATTACATTTGGGCTACTTTATTTTTGTAACAAGTCTGAATAAACCACTACCATGTACATGGCTTAGTTTTTCTCAAAATAAGAGTTGCAATGTTACATAGATAGTAGCATCCCTCTTATATCTACGGCAGAATAGCTTGTATTTGCAACCTCATTACATATTTTTCTGTAATGAATTTTGGGCATCTTTGGGATTTAACTTTAATATTTCAATTTTGGTTGTAATTGTTGAGAAATTTGACATTTTGTAGCTTTATAGCTGTACAGATTTCCACGTGCGTGGAATCGTGTCTTTCTCAACCTCTATGTGGATTCTTTGTTTACTTTCCTTCTCAACTGTTCTGCATGGGCTACTGGACAGTCATCTTCCAAATCCATTTATTCTTAAACAAAAATGTCAACAGGACTGATTGTGGTTTTAGTTTGTTTCAGTTTTGTGGTGGTGGTATTTTTTGTTTTGTTTGGTGTTTTTTTAACGTATCTCAAAGTAGTCCAAATGTTAGAGCCATAAATATTTGTTGATACTCATTTATTCAATTTTTCTTAGAATTCCAATAATTATATTTTATGTCAAGCTTGGGAGATGTTTCTGTGGTTACATGTAGTGTGCCTGTAAAGTTAGCACACCTATGTTTCATTTCCAATATCGTAACTTTTACTGTTGACAATTTGTGGTTATATGAATAATCTAATTTGGGAGGGGGGGAAGAAACAGGAGGAGGAGATGTGTGAAACTTATAAACTGTAGCATTTATGTTTCATGAGACTGTCAAATACTTGAAATACAGAAACCCGACTTTCCTTAGAACTATGTGCTATACATACAGCACCCTCACCGCAATTGTTATGACATCAGTTTATTCTGTATTTCAGAGCTATTCTGTATAGTTTCTTCTTTGGATGCTGTGCCTCTGAACTTGCATCTCCCATGGAAATGCAGATTTACTGATCCCTGCCATTCCCTGGGTCAGCTTTGGTTGAAACTGATTACCAACTTCAAAAGTTATTGCAGTACAGGGGGAAACTAATCTTTTTTCCAAGGAAAAAAAGAATTATATCGCTATTGATTAGAGACATATTTCTCATTATATATTGTCCACTAGCCTCCTTTAAGTGTTTGCTATGCATTTAATCTTTCCAAAAATCTATTTTTGGTCTTATTTTCCTTGGAATAAAAATTATGCTGTTATTCTGGTTGTCAGCCAACTATCCTTCCCCCTTCTTCCTTGCCCTCCCTTCATTCCCTCCCAGTAGCCTTTGAACTCTTCCAACTTGTTGAATTTGGCAAGATACGATCTCAAACTATTACGTTCCTACAAGTGAAAATCTGTGGTGTGGTAAGAAAGGAGGGACCCAGGGGGAAAGGCTCTATTGTGAGCTGAAATTATCGTTGATTCTGTTTGATCTGCCAGCTGTCAACCTGGCACGTGTGAAGCTTAAAACTAGGCACAGCAAATGCTGTCTCTTGTCCCTCTGAATTGGCAGGAGACTAGGAGACAAATGAGCTTGTTATGAGGGAGATAAGACACAAAATCATTAAAATAAAATACCCAACGAATAGGTTTTGTTAGCACAGATGCTTAGGAACAACTTGTTTCTTAATGTAGAGAGACATAGGTTACAAAACTGTGCACTGATCTTTATTTTGGAAAACTTTTGCAAATGCGTGTGAAACAGATCATGAAAGCTAACTCTCCTGTGATTTCACACTAAGTTCTAATAGTTGGTTGTAGTCCATATGTTTGTCCTCTTTCCAAAGCAGTGCAGAGCACTGTTAGATTGTAAAACAGACCCTCATCTATTTTGCAGATTTTTCCATCAAGGCTGCAATGCCTAAAGGGAAAATATCTGAGGTTTCTGCAGTCATTGGAAACAGACTAAAGATTCAAGTTAGTCTGATCTTCAGGCACATCAGTCAGGCTCATGGGAATGTTGGTAGTGGACAGGTTCTTCCCATGGTGAATAAATGTCAGCTGTCCAGGTAGAGGCAGCCAATCTAATTAGACTTTCCTTGTGCAACACATTTTGAAGCTCAGTCAGGGATAATAAAGTAATAACCAGAGACAGTGGCCCTCATCTGCTTTGTGGTCATTTGAAGAAGGCAGCTGAGGCTCAAGAACCTGTTCCCTGAAAATTTCCTTGCATTTGAAGTGGTTTCTCCGCTAGTGATGTCCGTGTGTGTGCATATATGAGGTCAGTATGCAAACAGGTTGATGAAACTCCAGGAGTTCCACATCACGGACACTGCTCACTTGCACCTCCTCCTTTAGGTACCTTTTTAATCACCTGTCATAGATTTAGTTTTTTCTTGAACATATACAGCAAAATACTGGACTCTTTCTCTGCAGATTACTCAGAATATGCCAATATTGGTCTTCTGGATCAGATCATGTGTACTTCTGCTTCCTGCCCCCCACCCCTTGATTTCATGGGTTATAAATAACATTGGGAAAACAGCAACACAAGACCAGAGAGAGATGGTGATCCTGTTAAAGAGCTCCCCCTCCAGATTCCTTCAGCTCACTTTAGAAATTTCTAGAGGCCGTTTTTGTTGATGTTGACTTCAATAAAAAATGGCAGAATAAGATCTCATTTGTTCTTAAGCAAACTGACTACATATTTTATTTCTGTTAGCCACTGATTAGTTATTCTGTGATTATTTGAAAGAAATTAACCTGTGGTAACATCCTGTTTCCTTTCCTTGCTTGATCATCTGTTTGGGAGGAGTTGTTTGTTTGGCTTAAACAAACAAAAAAACCTTTTCTGTCTAGATAACATCAGATTTGTGTCTTTTTGTGTTTAAAACAGGAAGCTCCTGCCTACAGCATTCCAACCATCAGCCTGCTGAAGTTTCAGTATCCTTTCTTCCCTGTGCTACAGGGCACTATGCTGACCTGACATCACATAGTTCCAGACCTTAAATTCCTCTGATAGGTAATATCTAGCTTTCTGGTTGCATTTTGAATTTTGCTTCTGTTATTTGAAATGGAATTCTGATTTATTTGCAGGTCTCATCTAGTGACGTTAATAGGCATCTTGTGCCTGTAAGAGTTACATAGGTCAGCTACTTGTTATTCTGACAATTTTTAAAAATATTTCAGTTATTTTTTTGGTTGATTAACATGTATGTTGACCATTTGCTAGTTTTTACAGTAAGTGCTCCTTCATAAACGAATCTTAACTAAATTGTTCATAAAAATAATACAAAAGTTATAGATGAGAAGATATGGAACACAAAGAAAATGTTTATATAACATCAATTTCTGTATCCATATACACTTCTATTGAGGCCAACAGTGATAGCTTACTGTCTGTGAAAATTTTAATCCTTTGCCATCCAGATCAGAAACTGAAGTTAATAGACTAGAAGATAAAAATCATTATTGGATTACCTAGCTAATATCCAAAGCTATATTTTTGCCCATAATTCTCACTGAGTTCAATGCTCCACCTAGATGGATGTTTAGGGATCAAAGTTACATCATAAAACTCAGTATGTAACTCTGTGTTCTTGCTAATTGAAAGTACAATATGGTATGGGTATGTGACAAAAGTGAGATTTAGTTCAGAAGTGCAGAAGACCAAACAGCTACTATTAGATAATATGATGAGCTTTACTATAGTGAATTTAATAATTAGGACCTATCCTGAAGCAGTATTACACAATATCAACATCTGATAAACAGTTCAGGTGAAAAAGTAAGATGTAGTGGCTGGTTTCACTTAAGCGTGTCAGGGAATGATCCTTTCTTCCTCACAGTGGTAAATCTTAGCTAATTAGCACATGTTCATTTGAAAAAGCTAAAGAATTATGTTGCTAGTATTTTGAATGCTGTGAAGTTCTTAAATAGTTCTTTTGAAATACAAATAAACAAACAAACCCCCCAAAACTCAGCTTTCCTAAAATATTTGTAGGATGTAGTGAAAGATGTGCTGTTCTACAGTGAAAATATAGTGAAGAACCAGATCTCTTCAATAGTTCAGAACTGAACTCTTGCATCCCTTGCTTTCTTAAACACATGGTTCTAGTATTTTCTGCTGCATTTGCACTATGAAATAATGATTTAAATTGGTGAAATTTCAATGTTCCACTTAGTTACAAAGATTGAGTAATGTACCAATAAAAATCATATTCAGCATGTTTTCAATATAAGACCTCCCTAAGGAATATTAACCCATCATAGTAAGGTTACAACTATGTAGCTTTGTGAAAGTCAATTGAGCAGATAACTTTTCTAGCCAACTTACTCTGCAAAGGCATGCAGAAGTTATGTGAGATACTAATGCCTGATTTTTGGCTTGTTATAATTGCAGAAATACAAATGAAGACAGAGTATGAGCGTGATGAGTAAACTAAGTAAAATCCTATTACTCCACTCTGTTGCAAAACTTGAAGAAGATAATGTAATTTCTAATACCAAAAGCACTAATACCGTGTAATTGGTTACACAATATATTCATGAAACTCTGCAGTACAATATTCAGTTATGGTATAGGTTGTAATTAAAACAAGCTATGTGACTGAAATTTGTTTTTGTTTCAACTTAGTTCGAAAGCATATTTAACAGGAATTTAGAGTTGAAGTGTTTTTTAATTTCAGGTGTGTGATAGAAGTTTGCTACCAGTCACTCAGGTTGGCAAATGAATTGTTATAGGAGGTATTGTAGTTGCCCCGTTTGTCTTCTAGATTCTGTTATTCAGAAAATAATTTCTGAGTTAACTGGATAATGACAACTTTGGAAAAAAAATCACAGCTGGCTCTGACTTCAAATTTACATAATTCCTCTAACAAAAACACAAAAATGGCATGTTCAGTTAGTAACATTATCCTCTTTGTTCTGTAAAAAGATACTTTTTTTTTTTTTTTTTTTCTCCAGGAGGGTTAAAAACAAAACACTTGGAAGGAACACTTAGAAAATGAATTTGTGCGTTGCCACTAAGCGCCATGGAAATTAAAATAAACATTGTTCTAACTAAGAAACATTAACAACAACAAAGTTTGTGTTGGAAAAAATTTTTACATGCCTTAGAAACATGTTCAACACAATTTGACATCATCTTATTTACACAGATCAAACAGTATCATTGGTATTAATTTATCTTTAAATTTAATTTTTTTTGCATAGGTATAGGCATTATGTATCTTAAGCTAGCTTGACAAGTGCTACTTGTTCATAGTCATAGTATAATACGTTGTTACGTATTATAAAGAAATAGAGAAAGGATGTGAAAAAAGATTGGTGGAACATACATAGTGTTTATGGAAAAAACAGTAACTCTAGTTCTAGTTTTATTTCTTTCAATTTGTTAGGTGAAACTGTTGGGAAGATGGTTTCCTAATGACTGCAGCCTGGGATGTGGAGAGAAGGCTAATAAAGAGAATTAAGATTTTCATTTCTAAGAATTTAATTTCTTAGCCAATAAAATTAAGAATTAAGAGAGGGATAGAAGCCATCTCTCTTTTGCCCGCTGTTCCTTCCTCTGTCCCAAGCAATTTCCTTGGAAGGTAATCTGAAGTAAGTCACTTTAGGAAAGCTGGTTATATAAAAATGATGGCTAATTTGAACCTAATGATGTTTGTCTCCCTGAGCTTCCCCTGTAGTGAGCTGAGGAGAGAGGTTCATTCAGAATGCTATTCAGAGAGCCTACATTAAGTTCCTGATTTTAGGGCAGGAACTTAAGTTGACTTGAAACTAAACAAAAAACCAAACCAACCAACCAAACAGAAAACTTAAGGAGACGAATGGCCTTAGGCTAAAGTGAGTCACCATGAAAGATCAGTCCCCTTTATACATATTATCATGCCTCTCAGGCTGTTGAAGATGTGGTATTTTAATAACTCTTCTCTTGAAGATGATATACAGAATGGAGTAGGTCTAAACTCTTTTTCTTCTCTTGCCCCTTCCTCCACAGAGAACACCAAATTTAGTGTAACTGGTTTTGGTAGAAACATTTGAAAGAAATCTTAGATCAGTATTTTGGAACCATATCCAGCCATATCCAAATTGATGAATCTTTAAATGAAAACAGCATTTTCAGTTGACAAGTAAAAGTGAATATGGAAGTTTAAAGGCAAACAAAATGTACAGTCTGTCTCTTCAAAGCCTTTCTGTAGTGAATAGAAGCTTTGTGCTTTTCATTGGTAAAGAAAGTAGGTTGCTTACAAAGTTTGGTAGACAAGAATTAAGTAGTTTGTCTGCTTTGAACTTGAGCAGGGACTGTTAGTTGTTTATGTACAGTTAGACTATGATGTAGAATCTAGCAATAGCCCATGAAAAGTTATAATGATATATATATTATCTATTTGTTGTTAAAGCAATCTCATTGTGGAATTTCTTTTATAGAATCAGCTTACTAGGTATACAAGGGAAGTATTTCTTAGTGTGAAATAACTTTGACTTGTAAAATTTTGTGACTGATATGTAGTATTTGTAATTTTTTAATTCAAAATTTGAATACCTTAGGGGTAAAGGCCATACATCATATCTGAAACCAATCTGATTTATATACTGTATGAACTAGAAAGAAATATTAATTGGAGAAACAGAAGAGATAATTCCAGCCTCTATCTCAAAGTTTGATGTTTTGTTTTGTTTTGTTTTTCCCTTTGCGCTCTACTGGTATAGATTCTGTGGGAGAAAAACAGTGGGAGTTGCGAGAGCATCTTAAAACATTCCCCGAGTTTGTACTGCTGATTTGAGAGAGATTATTTTCATGTTTTTTCTGACTCAGCTACATGTGAGACATTGGGAACAGGAGTGTAGGCAGCACTATGCAACTGAATATATGTGATAAGTGAGGGGATGGCACAGGAAGAAACTGGTAAGCTAAAATAATTAGAAGAAAAAAAAAAGATGGAGAACGGCAATAATAATTTGTAATTGTAATTGAGGGGTGTGTGAACCTTCATGCCTGTCTCAGTTTCTTGATCTTAAGGGGAAAAAAGGAGGGAAAGAAGATTCTATACAGGTTTGCACCCATGTCTTCTATTAAATAGTATTGCAGTCAAATGGAATTTTGTTCATACAGCTATAAAATTGGGAATGTCATTTAGGGTGTGTGTGTGAACAAATGTGTGTATGTCTATGTAAGACTGCAAAGTTTGGAAAGTGCTGGCTCACTGTCTTTTCCTGTGAAATCACGTACTATGTATGCTTTCAGTGGCCTGCCACCCAAATAGCCTCTTAGAAACATCTGAAGTTTGTGCATATGCAAGAATCTAGAATGTGACAGAGCAGGGAGATGCCAGACATTCTTCAGACATGTTTACTTCAAGAAGGCTACTTCAGAATCTAGCACAATGCCATCCTATGGCAGCAGGACCATAGTCTTGGCTGTGGTCTTAGCAAGTACTGTCTTGTATTGACTCAAAAATTGTAGGCAAAAAAGTCTTTTTCTCCCATTACTTTTTCTCTTCGTTGTTCTAGCCATCCCTTCCTTCAGCATTGCTAATTATTCATAATGGGCATGAGAGCAATTTTCATTTGTTCACTTTCTCTAAATCAGTTTCTTTCAGAAATTGAACCTACTTCCACCAGTGAACATTAGAACTGCATATCCAGGTCATGCAAACCATTCACCTAATCCCACGTGAGGATCGTGTTTATGTTGCACCAAAAGAGAAACATTTTTTAATCCTCACTGCCTTCAACCACCTGCAGGTTAGGACTTTCTGGATCCAGAGGCTGTATAACTACCACTGTGTCACTTCTCTGAATGCATCTAATCCCTTTTTGAACTCATTTACATGCTCTAATTCTTTTATGAGTTCCTGTGATAACAAATTCAATTATTTAATTATGTGCTGTTGTGAATGAGCTGCTTTTGTACTTAAATTATTGCCTAATAACTGCTTTGGGCATCCTCATCCCTGTGTGCTGTGAGGAATTGTAAGCAAATAATTAATAGACCACCCTCTGCAGTCTGTTCATGCTTTTTTAAAATTCTCTTTCTATCCAGAAGTGTCCCTTTTTGAAGCTGAAGTGCTCTTGTCTTTTTTTGCATGGAAACCATTTGTAATTTCTGACCATTCTTTCTTCTGTGTAGTCTTTGTATTTATGCTGGGTTTGGTTTTGGTTTTTTTTTTTTTGAGATGTGACTAGAACTGTTTTGAAGATTTGGGCATAATATGCTCATAATCTATGTTGTTCTCAGTTCTTTCATACTAATTCTTAACATTTTTGCCTTTTTGGCTGCTGCTGAATGCTATTTTCAGAGAACTATCCAAAATGACTCAGATCTTTCTCCGCACTGGTAGAACAGAATGATGGGCTCTGATTTAGCTAAGTATATTTTGCAGTAATTTTTCCCATGTGCATTGATCTGCATTTTTCAGCAGTGTATTTCACCTGTCATTTTATCATTCAGGTGCTCAGTATCCCATAAACTGCCTTGGCTGGCTTTAGATCTGATTATCCCATCTCATCTTTAATCAGCTGTACACACCCTCTTTTCCAGCTGCTTTATGACTATGTTGATCACCACAGTCTCTGTGGGAGTGTAATCTCTGCAGTAGAAAGGCAGACCTGTAACTCCTACCCTTTCTTTTCTTCCTTAAATTGCAAGAGGTCTTTCCCTCTTGACCTATGAGAGCAGTTTCCATAAGATGTTTGGTAGAGAACTTTCTTAAAATCTCTCTTGAAAGTACATATTGCCTGTATTAAAATGCTTGTTGACTTCTGTAAAGAAATTTAATGAAATAGCAGAGTTTACAATGCTGTACAGCCCAGTATTAATCGTTTTCATATTTGCATCCATTGAGTAATAAAATGTTACTTTAGTTTCTTAGTAAAGAATTCTATCTTGAAGTGGGGAACAAGGATGAAAGCCTTAAGTGGTAATAAACAAGAGAGTTGGGGTTTTTTTGACAGAATAGCAAAGCACTTCAAGGTCAACATCAAAATATTGAAGGTGGTGTTTGGAAAGAATAAGCATCATTCATTTCTTATAGTGTTTGGCTTTATCTCAGACTCTATACTTTTTTTTTTCTTTGCCCTCTGCTACCTTTGGTAGTTAATCTGCAACTTTTTGTTTTGGCACTTGCCAGAATGTTGTTCAGAGGCATTCTAAAACCCCAAAACTTTGATTAATAACAAAACATTTTTAAGTATTGCTGTTTCTGCATTTCTTCTATGTTAGATAAGACTAATCTGTGTAGTTCTATTGTATTGTTAAAAAGACAATGACTTCCTATATCTTTTAAGACACATTCTCTAAATATTTTACCTTGTTTTGTATTTTTTATTTTGTAAGTTAGTAGAATCATTGAACCTTTCATTCCATAACTTTCTACATCTGTTCTACATTCAAAATAAAGTAGCCACATTCCATTACTTTAATATAACTTTGTTTATTCAGTATAAGAAAAGAGTCAAAAATGGTCAGACAATAAACTTCGATGTATACAGACAATATACAAATTGTTTAACTAGGCAGATACAGAATGCCATTTTGTTGGACTTATAAATAAAGTTATAAAATGAGCATTATTAGATGCACATCACAATTTCTTATGACAGTAATGACAATAGTGATATTGAATTCTAGCATAGCTAATAAAGTGCTATGAAACAGAGCTAAGAAAGATGAGTTGTGGTAGATCTAGCTCAATAATGAGAAAGCTGCTTCTCCCCCACATTGATAACTTCTGGCAGAGGAGAAAGGTGACAAACTTTTAGCAGCTACAATGGAACAGGACACGTCATACCACCTGTCATCAGCAGCTTGAGCTAAACTGCTGGTTGTAAACTGAGATGGCTGAAAGGCAAGTATGGGCCTTTTTGCTTGCTCTTACTGTGAAGATGGTGCACTCTGAAAGGGACACAGAGAATAACTGGAGTGGCATCTTGTATTTCTGTTGCAAATCTTGACCCATGTTATGTCCTGTTTCTCTCTTTAAGTCTCTTCTATGAGTAGCTCTGCTCCTTTTATACCCTCCTCACCGCCCCCATTTTCATTTTTAGGTTTGAGGACAAAATTTTAAAACCTAGTATATAAAATGTAAGCCCCA
>KL280327.1:0-25391 GCA_000699545.1 Podiceps cristatus | reverse complement strand
TCTTTCCCTGCAGAAGTCATTCTATGGTTTAAGCTCACTGCTTTGCTAGGGGCTCCCTGTGTGCAACGCTGATGAAACCATAATAAATGAGTGTAAGTTGATGAGATGAGATTGTGCATAAAGCTGGTACATTGTTTTTGGATCAAATCCTGGATATAATCAGTGATGGAATGGTGTTGGCTAAATAATTTTATCAGGGCAAGATTTTGACAAATTTGACATGAGGAACACTTTGCTACATTTGGCTTGTGCTATTCCAGAAGAGTGGAGTTGATGTTTGCCTCAAAGCTTTGTTCTGAACTGTCCAATTACCTAGAAGAATGTGGCTTTTTGGTACAGTACATGCCAGTCAATACATAAAAATTCCTTTCTTCTTCTGATAGCTTTGATCTTTATTATTAACTTTCCTAGTTCTGGGTGTTGGAGAACAACTGTTGAAAACCTCAAAAATAAGGTTAGCAAACCATCTGTTCTGAAAGACATAGTTTTGTATTTGGTAGCTTTCTAAAGAAAATGAGAAATTGTTTTTCTTGCCATACTTTCTAGTAGACACAAGCCAATGAGGATCGTTTCCAAATTAGAGTGCAAACTGTCAAGCTCCTTAATCTAGAACTTTAGCCAGAAACCAAAATGGGCCCCATTTTTTTTCTTTATGAATACCTGTAAATCCTGCAGAGAAGGATTTAAAAATAAGAGGAGTTATATACTTCATTCACTTAAATCTCATTTTAGGAGCTTAGCTTTGATATTAACAGTTGAAAATGCTGACTTGTGTAGTCCATGTTCTGTATGTGTCTCTTTCCTCAAAGTGAAGAAACAAGCAGTAAATAGTTAAATTCTTCTTTTGGTCCTCAGTGTTAATATCTTCAAGGTCAAGCAGATTAGAGTGGTTGAGCTGCTATTGAAGTGAGTGGCCTAAGAGACCTCATTACTTTTAAGGACACCTGCAAAATAAAATGTTGAATTGTCACTTTTTTGCATAACCATGTTTTCCCAATCCTGGGATCCTGTAGGTAAAGACTTAGCATGGTAGATACAGTGGAAAGGCAGCTTTGACTTTTTTTTTTCACTAGCAATGATCCCTTGTCCTTCATTTTGGATTCTGATGAAGCCCATGGGCAGAGCTTTCAGAACGCCAGAAATGAGGATTTGCTTTTCATTTCTCACAAACGACAGTTTGCATTCATTTTCTGACCATGCTTTCTGCATGTCAGCAAGTATCTTCTTTCTGAACTGATAAAGCTGTATGCTTTCTCCCTTTTCCTCACATTAAAATAAAGAGCTCAGGTTTATTTTTCCTGAAGCTACCTCATCTGGATGTCAAATAAGGATAAAACAAGGGCATTATTTGCTGTGTAATTTCAGCTGTGGATGCTAGACTGCAGCCACTGAGAAGTCTCCTTCTGGTAGACTTTTTATTCCTTGATCAGGTCATATATATTTCAGGCCAAGTAGGCTGAGTTTGGTATCTAAGGGCAGGAGAGAATCATGACACTTAACTCCTCAAGTTGGAGATACAGCCAGAGATTACTTGAGAGACACTTGCATGTTCTACCTGAGATTGTCTCCCTCCCAGGATACTGATATTTTCAAACTAGGGACAGTAGGCAGAACCTTATTTTTAAGTAATCACTTGAGGTATCTGTGTAGTTAGTTGTAATGGTAATATAATGCGCTGCTCTATTAAAACTTCTGGTCAGAATTCAGCTGCCTTCAATCTTTTTGTTTCAAGAATTTGTTTGGATTGGGAGTTTGGAACATGCACTGTTCCAGATCAGAAATCTGAACAAAGTATGGAAAGGCATAATGCGGGCTGCTTGCAAAAGGGTTCATCTCACAAATTTCACCAAATGTTATTCATTGAGTGAGGTTTAAATCAGGCTGCATTATGAAATACCCTTCTAAAGAATGCAAACAAATATTTTATTGTATAAGATATAAGAACAGCCATGTCATGAGCATGCCTAATAGAACAGTTTCTGTATTAACACAATTTCCACTCTGTTTGGAGTATTTATTCTGCCTCAGTCTTAAATACTGCATTGTCCTGTCTAATAGAATACCTATGCAGCCCTCAAATTATTAAATCCAATACTCTTTGATTTCACCTTGAAATTCATAGCTGTCTCAATTAGCACAATTGGCAGAAGAGGAAACAACTCTGAGGAATTTGTTGCTGTTTCAGCTAATATATGTGCTTCATTGGAGAGCCATGCAATCCATTGCTGGCTTGGCCACTAAACTGCACATTGAATTTCTTCACTAAATTCAGCAGTAACAGGGTGTTCTGTCTTTCTGTCTCTAGATATCGTGGGTCTTTTTTTTTTAATTCCCAGGACAAATAAAAAGGCTTCCTACAAAGTACTATAGTAGATAAATTAAACTGTCCATTAAATATGCTGTGTCTTCCTATTACACCTTTTAAAAATTAAATTTAAAACTAAAAATCTAATCACTTAGGGAATGTTTACTGTAATAACTTCATAATGTGAAAATAATACTGTGTGACTACATTTGAAAGTGTATTTTTAATATGGTCCCAGAAGTATACTTTCAGTAGCAAGGAATAACACAGCCCACAGAAAACAGCGGATGATTCAGCAATACAGGCAAAAGACCTCCTGCAAAGTATGTTTGCAAAATCTTGTATTGCTTTAATAGATCTTTCGAGCAAGAAGAGGGCCTTTGGCCCTGCTTCTGCATTGACATCACACCTAAATGAGACACTGAGAACTTCCCCTCGTGCCCTTCCCCCCCCCCTTTTTGGATAATACCAAAATAAACAATCATCCTTTGTATAATTTATCTTATTATGACCTGTTTCTGAAAGTTAGATATTGATAAGAGAAATAAGGGTAGCTGCTGGTTTTCAATTTGTTTCTGTTTTCAGCGAAAGAGCCTAAAAGATGGCATTACAGAACATTATTGCTTATTCACAGTTCTGTATCATACGCTAGCAGGAGGGAAGAGGGATATATGTTGTTTTTTGCTTCTTCACAGACAGCTAGGCCTGCAGAATCAATGTGTTATCTAGGGATAAAATTGAACTGTTCCTAGCAAAAGCTACAATTCTTGTGTTCTAATATACAACATCCCTGTATCCAAGTTTGGACATTCCAGTCTAGATGAGTGAACTACCAGATCAGTGGAAAAAGAAGCTGAATAATTAGATTCAAATAATGTAGTTAGTTCATACTACTAGCATTACATGTCACCTGGCATTATAAGTAAATTTCCTTGAGGGTCTCTCCATTTATTAGATGTGGAGGGATGAGTAGGAATACATTCTCATCAGATGTGACTTACCACATCTGGTTTTGGGCTCCCAGGATGTTGATAAATGAGTAAATCCAGCAGCTGCCACTGTAGTAGTCAGAAGGCTGTGAGGGGATGCTGAGGGAATGAACTGGTACCTCTTAGCCTGGAAAAGAGACTAGTTGCAGTCTTGCAGTACTTAAGATGTCACTAAAAAGATGGACTCAGGCACTTTGCAGAGGTGCATGGCAGGAGAATGAGAGACAATGATCATTAAAGTACAAGGGATGTTCTGATCAGATGTAAGGATGGGGTGGGGCAGAGGGGGGAATTACTGTGGGGGTAATTAAACACTGGATCAGGTCTACCAGAAATTCTGCAAGTTTTTGAGTTACAACTGGATAAAGTCCAAAGCAACTTAGTCTAGTTGCTTCAGTGCTGACCCTACTTCAAGGAGGAAGTTGGTCCAAATTACTTCCAACCTGAAGAATTCCTTGATTCTGGGAATTGATCCTCCAGTCTGGCCATCGATACAGAAGTTAACTGTAGTCAAGTAATGGCTGATTACTTGAATAAATTGATGCTATAGTTATTCCTTTCATGGTGTACGGCAATATTTAAAACTCAGTGGACTCAGATTAATAATTCTTTTCTTATAAAAAGGAAGCAAGAGACATTCATACTCTTTTGGGTGTGTTGATTTTTACAATGCAAACAAAAACATGTACATGTGTCGCTAAAGTAAGCAACTGTGAATCTGATTTTGTCCAGGAAGCATAAAATAAGAATAAAATACTTGCTTTGCTACTTTACCATTTATCTATGCAAGATGGAGAGCTGAGTATAATCTCCCTGCTTGAAAGACTGCAATTGCATTTTAGGATCCCAAAGAAAGCTATTTATTGTTGGTTTGTTCAACAAAGTATGCCCTCTGGGATTAGACTTTGTAATTGGGAAAGAATGAATTTTAATTTCTTCACTTGGAAAATTTTTTGCTTGACTAGCAACAAGACTCATGGGTCACTAAGCAATAGTGTTCTGCCCTAATTGCCTTCAACTTATGTTTCTAAGTTAGGCCTTTGACATTCATTTTTTCCAAATTGTATAAAGTTGATATCTTGCTGTCCTGGAAAACAGAATAGTTAATAGCATATTTATATGTAAAAATTGCATTTGAAAATATTACTTAATGTAACAACCTTAAAGTTTCTCCTAAACAAGAATGAATTGGCATCAAAGAACATGATTTTTTTTTCCCCTTATGTCTCCTATCCCCATAAGCAAATTTGTTCTCTTTTTACATTAACTAAGAATATAGTCAAGTGGCAATTTGGGAAAATATCGTCTCGAGCTCCCAACTCTGCCTACATCATAGACAAAAATAAATGTGTAACTAGAATATGATGTATAATACATGCAGTCCGGACAGGGGAAACATATCTAGGTTTCTCCAAATATGTGAGAAGGAGTAGAAGAAAAAGACACCCAAATGACTCTGTGTTACTGAGTACCTGATGCTGATTTAGGCAAAAGCATGTTTGGTGGTAATATTATCTCCTGGTATTCTTAATACTACCATCATTAGCAATTTCTGTTGGGCAAATTATCAATGCATCAGAGGGGTCTTTCAGGACCAGGTAACAGAGATTGATGCTGCCTCCTAAACAAATCTGCATGTTTCTTCCAAAGAGGAAGAGAGCAACATTTTTTATTCACATATCATTTTCAACTTTTTGGGATTTTCTCCTATTTTAGGGTCACTGCCTTTATGTTGTAAGACAATAGGTTTTTCTCCAGATACTTCTTAGCTCTAGATGCCTTTTGAACTACCCTCCTGAATGACACTTAATATACTGTTCTCCCACTCTTATCTTCGCACGTTCTTATATGCTGTTCCTTATGCTGAGAAATTCTTACTCTCCATGCCAAATATCCACCCACTCCACATTCATATTTTTCCTTTAAACTGCATTTCCTTAAAGTCTATCAAAAATAATCTGCAAGTTAAGAAGCGTATCAACTCTGCCTTGAGATATGACAGTCTTCTGTTCATCAGATTTGCTACTGCAGGCTGAATTCTTTAACTTGTGCATAATACAGAAAAAATCAGGGCCTAATTTTTCCTTAATATTGTGTGCATTATCTCTTTCACCAAATATGTATATCTTTTTAAAATACCTCAAAGTTTAGCCCAGCTGGTTTCCTAGAGGCCATCTGGCTGAGGTCTGCTGCTTGTTGTCTTGTTCTTGTCATTCTAGCTGAAAGCCCACTGACAGAAACAGTGAGATCAGTAAGAAGTAGGATGAGGTAAATTTTTTGTATGCAAGTTAATAGAACTTATAGAAAGAGCTATCTATGAACTGTGGTGGGGTTTGGTTGTGTGGTGGGGTTTTGTTGTTGATGTTGTTTGTGGGTTTTGGGGGGTGGTGATGGGATTCTTTTACACAAAACAAGGGAAAGAATTGTTGAAATGATAAAAGCAAATTTGTTTAGGAATGACTAGTTGAAATTTAAAATGCAGGAGTCATATCTAAAAACTTCTGAATGGTAAGATCTGTCAGTTATGATTATTTCATGACCTAGTCTGGCATCTGGCATGCTTGTGCACTTTCTTCTTCATGTGTAGCAAAGGTTTGTTATGTGGCTTTGGAAGACAATTTCCTGTGAGTTAAAGGATATACCATAACTAAAATTTTAAATCTCAAACTGGTTCACTGTTGGAGAGCTTTTTCTAAGGATTTGAGCATAAGCCTTTAGTAAGCTCAGTGAAATTTATCAGTGGCTTTCACTATTATGTTTTGAAAGACTGAATATATGGCTTCATATTCACTTCAATTTCTTCTTTTTGAAGAAGCTTCCGTGCTTTTGGCTAAGAAACATGCATGAGTACTTGGAGACCAATAAAATAACAGATGGTATAGACAAGGGGAGAGAAAAAAAAATGAGAGAGATGCCTGCATTGTTTTTCTTTTGCCACAAAGTCCTCGGCCATGTTAGTTCTCTATTGTGGAGATAATGTCTTAAAAGTGACCCTGGAAACATCTACCAGTTAGATTAATGTAACTGTAGTTCATGCTGGGTGCAAGCCATTGAATGAGGTGGAACAGATGGGTAAAAGCTTTCGGGTCTGGAATCCTTGGGGAAGTGCCACTTCCCTTTGGTTCTGCTGTCACAGCTGTCCTGTTGTCTCCAGCACGGGATGTGGAGAGTGCCAGGTTGTTGCAATGGCATGACTGGGGAGAAGCCTCTGCTCTAAGAACCTTGCAAATCTATCTTTTCCCATGACTTCCTTTGGCAGTCCTTTGCATATGAGAGCTGAGTCCAGTATCTTAGGCACATGCTTAACCAGATAAAATTACAATATTGGAGTTTTATCTTAACCTGATTCATTCAAAGAAAACCCCAGAATGAATAAAAACTACAAATGAACCACAACATATTTATTGTGAACCTGTTTACAGTTCATAAAACCATTTGTTTTTATGGGGAGGTGATGCTATTTACAACCTTATTCCCTTAAATTCTTTTTAAGTGCTAAATAGAAATAAAAACTGAAAACAAAGACTTTGCATTCAAAACAGAGTAACTTATAAAAGTTTGATTCATGCCATATTAACTCCTAATTGCCCCTAAAAAAAGTGGAATCAGGAAACGTTGAGGCTGCCTAAAATACACTTACCTTGAAAGAAAAACCTATCTTTTTTTTTTTTTTTTTTTCTTAATCTATATCTAGTAGTCTAAAAAATTAGTGAAATATGGCTTCTCAGTATTTCTAAAATATGGACATTCTTCTGTTGTTTGCTGATTGTCTGCAGCATGAAATTCAGCCTAGAATTTTTGCAAAGAAAAGAATTGTAAGCCACTCCGCTTGTTTTGCTGCAAGAGAAGTAAACCTAAACACTGACTGCTAACAAACCAAAAATTGTAACTATTGCTAAAACAAATGTAGCTGGCTGGTATTCTTTCACAGAAAAAAATGCTATTTTCAGATACAGTTGCAATCTTTTAGTAAATCTTAAATTTCCGTTTAATGATGTTAAAATAATTGTGAGTGAAATTGAGTCCAATTGATTTTTCTCTTAATGTATCAGGGAACAGACTAAATCTGGGACAAAAGTACTATTGGAGTTAAGTACATAAGTCCCAGAAAACATTATCCATTGAACTCTGTGGGAGTTAGTTATCAGATTTCTTTAAACTGTGATATAAAATTTCAGATACATAACCAAACCGAATGCATTGTTTTAGGAGTTGGTTTTGTTGGTAATGGACCGGCATCACCTCTGACCCTCAAACTACTTGGTTTTCAGTCTCAGCAGATTGTCATAACTAGCCATTACTAGAGATATTCTCCTGAGTGCTCCAAATCGGATCAGGATAGACATGCATTAAAAAACAAAACAAAACAAAACACCAACATTTTACTTTCTGCCTGACCTAGCTTTTCCTTTCTCTCACTCAAATAGATTATGGAAAAAATAGCGAGTTTTATGTGTTCCAGATCTATGAGGAAAACAGGAAGCAGAAAAGGAGATTCTTTCCTGTCGTGCTGCTCTGTAAAGAAAGTCCTATATGGGTAGCTTGTAGTCCTGAGGAAGATTGTGCTCACTGAATTTGAAAGAGAGAAGTTTTTTTAGAAGCTGGGGGACATCTGCTGCATTCTTCTTATGCTTTTGTTAGTGTCTTCCTTTAAAATATTTTTGTGATAGAATTATTCACATTCATCCCTTGTCTCTGAGGTTGCAACCTGGAAGTGTACTGGATTGTCAAGACGTATTATTTAAATCGCACAGGAATTAATCTCACTGCTTGGGAATTAATCTCAATACTACTTAGAATGAAAACAGATGCTTTGAAGTCATGTCGTAGTTGCATACACTTTGCATGCCCCAGTGGTATTGTTCTGTATCTTATAAACAGAAACACCACTTGTCTTCCAGATTTTACCTTGTACACTTGTATGGATAATAATGTGGGTGGAGCTCAGACCACTACAGTTATTACAGAGATGCCTTATATTAGTCCTGGGCCTAGGACTATGTGTTTTGGTAAAGTGACTGAAGCAGTATTTTAATATCTTGCAAACTTAAGTTTTTAATATAAGAAACCACTCTTATCATAAGAACTGGACATAGTAGGAAACAGTTAATTTTTTTCTGTATTGTAGACAATAAAGAGTCTTCCAATTTCCATGTAGTATCTCTTGTCACATAGGGTAAGAATGTAAATGAGTCAGCTTTAGTTGTGGTTTGGTTTTGTTTTGTTGGGGTTTTTTTCCAGTGAATTTTTTTATTATACAAAAATTTAGAAGTCCTACGGAAAATATTAAAGGGTTCCCTATTAAGATAGTCTGGTTCTGGTTTTATAATTTTGGATTGTTTTGGTTTGTTAAGGTGTTATTTTTTTTAATTTTTTTTGAGATAGCTAGTGTATGCTAACAAACTTTGTGTATCTTAAATGCTGTAACCATGCTTTATGTTTGGAAACTTACTCTGTGGTACAAACATAAGAAAAACACCCTATTTTGCTCATGCTTGATTTAAGTAAGTTTAGTGGTTTTTAAGTACTTTAAAGCTGCACAACCTGATTCAAAATGCTACTTGAATTCCATATGCTTTTACAGCTGAACAAAGAGAGTGTGCAAAAAGATACCTTTCTAATACGGTAATATTGTACAAACACTTTGCAGGACAACAAAGAAAAAAATTACAAAAAGCAGCTCAGAATTATGCAGTTCACCGGTGTTCAGGGGTATGCAACTCCCGTTGTTGACAAATGAGAGCTGCTTGACTTGACCACAGGCAGTACAAGGTCAAGAAATATTAATAAAATGCTTTTCTAACTGTTTATTTCTGCTTCTGTCACATCCTTGTGATGTGACAGAGCATTTGAGGTCAGCTGCCAAGCTATCAGTGGGGATGGAGTAAAGCACCTTTATCTAGGCCTTTGCTAACACGGTACTCAGCCGTGACTCAGAGAGGGTAAGTTAACTGATTATACTTAGCTTTCTCTACTATGGTAAAATGAGTTGCAGAGAGAACGCACTGAAAGCCAAGGGCCTCTAAATACTTTTCCCTTTTATGGAATAGAGCTCCCAGATCACCATTTCCTGGAGACCGTACTCTAAGCCTACACAGTGGTAAAAGAAAGTTCTCTGCATTCACTGATCTATATCTGACTACAAATTTGAGCTCAAAGGATAATTTTTTTTTTTCCTATTTTAAGCAGTAAGTTTACAATAACAGGCCAAAATGTTAAAAAGCACTCCGTACTCTTTTCTGTCTTTCTTACTGTTTTTCTTTACATAGTCTCATCTTAGTGTGGGAATAAGCAGGATCTGGTGAATAGGATAGGTAATCTGTTTGTTTGTTTTTTGTAGGTGCAAAAGGCTCATGCAGACTAAGATTGTAGATCTTCACCCACATCCACTCTTCTTGTGACATGTGAGTTAATCTCTAAGTATTTAATTTTAAAAGGTAATTTTGAAGCTCTTGCAATTTCTAAAAGACCAGAACTTTGTGGGGGGGTGTCATTTACTCTGATAAAACACTACATCCTTTGATAGGATAGAGGTAGGCCAGACAGAGTTTGATCAATGCCTAACAAAAGAAGTAACAGAACCTTGAAATTGTCTTAGTAACTGGGATGCTTACATGTGCTTATGCACCTTGACTGTTTTTAAAGTACAGATGTCTTTTTTTAATCTATCCTTTCAGTACCTTCAGGGACAATAATTACAGCTGTTTCAGTTGGTATCTCACTGTATTGCAGGTATTGTTAACATATCATTTCCTTCTTCAACTGAAGCATGTTTATGCTTGTGGACAGGAGATGAAGCTGGGAAAGCTAATAGCAGCATGATTCCAAAGGCTGTTCATCTGGCAGATGAGACAGGCTTAGAACCAGGATAGTCATGCTCTCTGCATTTTGGCTCAGGGTTCAGTAAGGTTGTAAGCTGGTTCTGTAGATAGACGTGCAAATTTCTCTAGGTTCCAAGGCTGCACTCCTCCCTAATGCTCTACCAAAGAAGAAAAAATGTACCTTCTAGGGAAATAAATTTTCCAAGGACATTTCTTTCTTTTCTTCCTACATTTGTGAAGTGCAGATAAACTCCTCTAATTCTTGTTAGTGTTCTCATGAAGCCCCTTTTTCCATTTCAAATTTCAGTGACATTTGCTGAGGCTATTTTCATTGCCCAATCAAATAAGCATAAGGTCACTTCAGCAGTGATGAAAGAACATTTACTCACTAGTATCTTAAGGTTCCATCACTTCTGACACTTCACCTTTTGTACTAGTAACAGAAGGCAGTAATTGATACAGAAAAATGGTAGAACTCCTTGCACAGCATGGAGCAAGGAGATGGCTCCATTGGTTAGATTAATTTGCGTTTACAGGATGTGATGTTTGTGCTGGTTAATCATCATAAAGTCTTTAAAAGGATGTGGACTACTGATTTTAAGAACACTGCATAGGTTAAAAATAAGCTTTTAGGTTGAAAAAATAGTCATTCAGGAGTTGTAAATCATATAGCTTATGAACTGAACTATGTCTCTATATTTTGTTAAAATAGCAATAAGTAGTAACATGTGCAATCAAGGTGTGCATTTGTTTTAAGAAGCCTCAGAATATGAATAATTATATGCAAGCTTTTGTTGCTTCAATACAGTCCTCAGCACTGGGGTTTTCTGGAGAGAGATTAGGAAAAAAATAGGAAGTCAAAAGAATAAATTTTCCTACTGATCAACACCACAGAGACTTGGAGCTTTTTCCTATTTGCAAGATAGCTGTGTAAGTAAGTGTAAGGTTCTAATTGTGTCAGAGATGGACTGAACTCAGTCCACTCCAAATCTGGGGGTTCTAAGGTGGCTTAGATTCATCTTCCTACTCTCTGTTCTCCCTTGGCTGTACTTTCTGTGCTGCATCCCTAAGACAACACAACTCAGGATTTGTCCCTTTCTATTCTTAGACAAGCCTGCTTATTTTTTTTTCTCTTGAAGTTTTTTTGCTTTTTAAATCTGAAAAATTAACTGAAACTTGATGTGCTTAATAGCTCTTTCTTGTTTCAATATGACTTGCATTACCTTTTTGAGTTTTGTATGTCCTTGGAACTCGGCTAAGACCAGAAATAAACCACTTTGATGCAATAGCTTATACAACTCCATGTAGAACTGCAAATACACTTTGGCCATGACTTGAAACATTCCTGATTTTTCAGGCCCAGCATTCTGTTGAGTTGAGCCTATCAGAACTATTATAAATTCATAAGGCAACCACTAAAAAGGGTTAGATAAACAGCCAAATTCATATCTTTTCTTTTTTGTTTTTGTTTGAATTTGAGTTCTTGCAAACTCAGAAATTGTGTAGGCTGTCAGGATTTTGTTACAGAGATGAAAAGCAAGTCCATGTCCCTTTCTTCAGTTACCTCACTTCCGTCTTGTCTTCTGGCGTTGTTAATAGTTGATGACTGTTGTTTGATACAAAAATGCTTAACTGTTCCAGCACATAGACGTTTAATGCTACTGCTCTCTGCCTAATCTCTATTGGTTTATTAAAATATATGTAGTCATAAATGTCTGGTTTCCATCACATTAGGGACTTCAAAAATATTTTGCCTTAATAAACATTTTAAAATCTTCTTTTTATTAATAGAAAGCTTCCTTTACTCTTATTTGAAGTCAGAGGTGGGTAAAATCATGATACAAACATGAGCTTCCACTTACAGTAGAGTTAGAAATTCACCTGTAACAAGTTCAAAATGTCTACAGAAGCTTGAAACATGCTGTTCCTACAACATATACTGCTCTGAGAAAAATTATAGTCATTGTTCAAAAAAAGTCTTTGTCTTGGTCTTCGTAATGATGTTTTATATTTAATTCAATTTCAAAGAACAATGCAATAATTATTTTTTCTGAACACATTCATATTGTGTAGAGATTTTTTTTTACAATCTATTTGTTCTATATTAAATTTCATTTGAAATGGGTTTTTATTCTTCTGGTAAAAGAGAAAACTAAGTTTCCAATATAATGTGAGGGAACTCTAATAAAAGCATGAGTCTTGGCTGCTTCTGTAGTCCAAAATTTTAACTCATTCTGTAGGTTTTACAGCACAGAATTTTATCTCTGAAAGCTGAAGTAAGGAACTTGTCACTACTGAGGCTGCTTCAGGATTTCCTTTGAATGGTTTTGTGTCTCTCTTTTTCTTTAAATCCACACAAGTATTTTGACTATTTTGTCAGCCTCAATAAACCGACATGTTTCTGAATACATTTCTTTGCCCTTCTGTGAAATGGAAGGGAAAACTGTAGAAGGTTAATCTTTCAGTATTACTAAGTTACTAACTTCGAATCATCTCCCTATCTCAACCTCTTTGTTCCATCTATCTTTATTTCCAGGAGAGTAAAAGAATTGAGATGATATGAGATTAGTAATTGAGATTTGGGAGAAGATAACATGTTTTGGAGATTGAACCAATGCCTGTTAGGTATATTTATCTCCTTGGCATGCTATTGAAGTTGTTATATTACTGTTTGAGTGTATAGCTCCATTCTATATACAGCTGTGAATTCACAGTAAAGGCAATACAGTTAGCTTTTACTAGTCCAGAGAGAAACTGTGTGCCAGATTCTTTGATAACTGAACTGTCTGTTACCTGTAGGCACCAAGGAGTCGACTGAGTTATTTATGACTGTTCCTTAACTATCCGGTAGGTGTCCTAGTAAGTCTTGTAATACATACACTGTAGCTGTAAAGGTTAGTACTTAACATGTCTCATCTTCAGACTACTGTACAGGCTTTAATGCTAATATCCTTGTGAAGGCAGTAGCTCCCATTGATACAAATAACAAGAATTTTCTCAGCTAATAGTGATTTTTTTTTTTTTTTCCCATTTGGGCATTACTGCTATTTTGCTTTAGAAGCGTCTTGCGCAGTGTCTTGTGCAGATGTACACCAAGTCTTTGCACAGTTCACCTAAGCTTTGCTCTTGCTTAATAGTGCCACCATCTGGGTTTCCAGTTTTACTCCTTTCTTTGAGATCTGAGATCATGCTTTGTAGCAGTAGGACTTTGTTAGCTACTAAAAGGCCTATTACGGATATTCAGGATGCTGTTTCCTCCTTAGAGGATTTTCAGAGAGAGTAATTTGGTCACAGGCAAAACAGTCATAGTAACGAAGAAAAAATTAAAATGGAGGGAAGAGATGGAAATAGCAACAAGAACAGAAGGTTGTCCATTCTGAATGCATTTCCTAAGTTATACTTGACCTTGAAAGCTTTAGTTAATAAAACAGAAGATAGCATTTTTAATTTTAAACCGTAATACTGTTTGTTATTGTAAAGTGATCTCAGTGTTAGAGCATAGAGTTTTAAACAGATTTGATTTGTATTTTTGGCATCTAACACAGCCTGCGGATCACAAGGCCTCTCAGCGCTTATGCCTTCAGGCTAACTTGAAACAGATATTCTCAGCAGTGCATGATCCTGTTAGTCCACATTGCAGTTCCACGTGCTTCACACTGTCCACCATGCCAACCTTACCTGAAGACAAGGGACAATCAAAAGAGGCACAACACAACAGTTCTCCAGCCAAAGTAAGCACTCTTACAAAGGTTGTTTTCTGACACTTGTTGGAAACCTGAGGCTGAAACCTGTTTGTGTATAATTAGAAGTTTATAAAATACATCTAATCATTGCTATGTGTTAGTGTGTTTTGATTAGTAGATGAAGCTATGAATGATCTTTCAGTTGATATTCTTAGAATTCCTCAAATATTTTATAGACTAGGGAATGAGAACTGAAGTTCCTCGAGCACTTGTATATCAATTTGATCTGGAGGCTTATAAGTCTGTCTGTTCTGAACCATTTATATCAAAGCTGTCTCAAAATGAACTTAGGCTTGTACTTGACAGTAGTCTTGAAACATCTAGCGTTGCCTTTACAGATATAGAAGATAATATGCAATTCATGTGTGTGAAAGGTGGAAATCTGCTTTTTCGTTTGAGTCTTTCTCAGTGCTTTATTTGCCACAATAGTAGCTGAACACATCCTGGAACTATACAGAGAACAGGTGGGTGCTCCCCAGACATATTCATCATTTTGCTACTCAAATTTGTGGCATCTATATGTTTTAACATGTTTTATTTGCAGACGAATTTTAACAAATCAAATTGGGAGGGAGGGGTGTTGAATTGTTAGCTGAAGTAAAGAACCTTACTGTGATTACAAAATCACAGGTTAGCCAGATCATCCTGTTTTATGCAAACTGGTGTAAAGACAGAGAGGATTTATGATCTGGCACATCCTCAATTAAAAATGTATCACTGTCACTGATTTGAGGACACTGTATTCTACACTTTAGGTGAAAACATCCGCTACTTTAACATTGTTGGAAAATATTGTCAGCAGTGAGCCCTACACTGATTTGTTGTGCATTCCATCTAAATTGCACATTGTGCTGAGCATTAGTTTCCTGGCTTAAGATAAACACCCCAGATGGACGCAAGTTCATCACACTATTAGCTGACAACATATATTAGGCCAAGAAGATTTTCTTTTTTAACTCACCCATGTGAAGAGTATTTTAGTACAAAAGGCTTGCTGGGTAAAACATACCCAAAGAGAGAAAAGAAAAATATGAAAAGCTAGCAAACATCAAAGAATCTAATCCCGAGCGTGTTTGTCAAATGGAAGGAATGAGGAATTCCAACCACCTAGTTAATAAAAAAAAAATTAAAAAAATTAGGTTTTTAATACTTTATACAGGCCTTTTAGAGGTAGGTCTTAAATAAACTATGGTAATATGGTAGTTCATGTATTAGTTACCTGTGCAAAATGCTTCATTCTAGATAAACTTTTATTTTCAGGCACAAAGTAACAGTTGAAGTATTTTAACCAACACACTGCTCGTGAGCCTACTTAAGGATTGCAACTAGCCAATGTTGTGAGAATTTGATCTTGTTCATACCTATTATCAGTCTTGGGCCTTGCTGCAGCCCAAGGTCTACAGCACGACTTTATAATAAGTAAATTAGCTTATTGTTGTAAGATAAGGACTTGAACGCAAGAAAAGGACATCAGAAGGAACTAACAACTGGTGAACTTGTTTTCTGCCATTGGACAAAACTTTCCAAATCTAGAATCTCATCTAAAGTGCTGTCTGGTGTCTAACAACTTCCTCGTTCTCTTTCTGGAGATGCTTCCCCGCCTTTTCCCTGCATGTACAAATGCACACATATTCACAAAACAGTTCTGTGAACAAGAAAAGAAATATTACATCACATGTAATTTTTTTGCTTACTTCAGGTATCTTTTTCATGATGGGAAGACCTGGGTTACATTTCTCGAATTCACTTTGAGAAAACAAACATGGTTTTCCATGTCAGTATTTCTTACAGCAGTCTATGTTCACCATTCTTACTAACAACATTAATTGAAGTATTCATTAGCTCTGTGCTCCTGAGGGAAGTAGATGTGAAATTCCCATTAACACAGGTGTGAGTCCAGTAAGCCTAATTCAAAGAACTTTAGCCCCTTGTTTAACATGTTGTCTGAATCAAGAGTTCATAGTGGAACTTGTAGTTTGTGTGCTGTCTTGCTGCTGTAAGTATTGAATATTTTAGAAGTGTTTTATACAGAATCATTTCTCCCACCATGAATCATAGAACTTCATAGTCAGATGTCATTTTTAGTAATTTCCATATTTTAATTTGATTTATTTCACATAGACTAGTACAATATTACAATATGCTTTCACCGATACCCTTAAAAACTGATTTTGTGCGTTTAGTCTTAAAAATATCATTTCTATATGTGTAATGCATACCTGCAGCAAAGCAAATTAGATCCTTACCTGTTATGTTAAGATTTATAGTGGCCTATAAATCTCCCTGCACTTTTAAGGTTGGTTGTGTTTTTCTATTTGAATCAAAAAAACTTACTTCTTTTTCCAGCTTTCTCCTCTCTTTGTATCCTGTACATTATTTTACTGTCTCTTCTGACTGCTGAGGAAAAGTCTGTCTCAGATGTTCATAATGTTTCTTGTATGCTGATTATTCAATTATTCAAGCGTTTGTGTTTCTTTTTTCGTTATTATTATTTCTATTTAAAATTGTATTATACTTTAATCAAATCACTGCATGTAGCTATTTTGTTCTGAAGGAGATGTCCTGTGTTTGTTTTCTCTGTTCTCCTGTCTGTTTCAACTAGATGCAATTACAGTTGAATTTTCATTACCTTACTTGCTAAACTCTAAGCTCAGCACTTCACTTAAACATCTAAAATTAACCTTACTTGAAACTTCACGTCACTCAAAACACCTCTCTGAGCTGCATAACTTTTCTGAGGCCTCTCTGTTTCAGGCCAAATTTGTTCTGAAATTCAGTCTAGACCTATAATTTCTGAGAATACAGCCAGGTGGCAGGGTTTGTTGTGGTTTTTTGGTTTGGTTTTTGTTTTGTTTGGGGGTTTTTTGTTGTGGTTTTTTTTGTTCTTTTTTTTTTTTTCCCCCCCCCCCCAATGCTTTAAAGAATTCAAGTGGTAGACAGTAAAGCTTTATCATCTGACTGTCCTGGCAGGGTAGCTCTTTTAGCAGAGAGAATTCCGCCTCTCCCCCCACCTTACTGTCTAAATCCATCCATATTTGGCTGGATTATAAAACTTTTTAAAATGCATTTTCTGTATGCTTAGTGAGGGCTTGGTAGAGCTTAACAGACAGAATCTCTGCAGATCCTCTTCACTTAGTATCCCTGAGCCTCTTGGATCTTCTGTTAGGACCAAACTGCATGTGCCATGGTCTCAGTCCTGCACAAGCCTCCTTGCAAGACTAGATGGCACATGATCATCCTTGTAGAGCACGTGGATCAGTTCCCACCTAAGCCATAGAGGTGGAGTCAGTTTTACCCTACATTTTTATGAGAGGAGGGCTTAGTACAAAAAAGCAGCAAAGACGTAGTAGCAGGCAGTCACTGGTACTAGGAGATGAGGCAGCTGCTGGGAAAGGCTGAAGAGCAGTCTTGTCTGGAAGCTAACAGAGTGGACAGTTACAGGCAGGCAGTGGGAGAGTGATGGAAAACGTCTGTATCATCTTTGCACAGATGTACAGCTGTGAGACAGCTTAAGCTTCCTGTTAAAGCTTCTCTTCCAAGACCTGCGTATAGCAGCCTGAGCGCTCTTCAGAGTATAAAGGTTTCTTTTGATTCAAGCCAGCTGTCCCTGCGAAGAGCTCTAGCTCTTCCTGCCCCTCTCCTGTACAAATGTGCCACAGTATACTAATTTTTCCACATGAGTTTTCACCTGTGTAGCAGTTGAACTGCTATAGCTGCTGATTATGATTAATGTATTCTACCTGACCAGAACTAGCCTTGGCTAGAGCCTTTATCTTTTTTTTTTTTTTTTTCCTTTCTTTTTAATGAGCTGTTTTTAGAGTCCCAAAATGAACTTGAGTGACTTGATGTTACATCATTCAAAAGCTTTTGTTCTTTGGCAATCATGAGATTAGTATAAATGATGTGCATGTCTATTTAGCTGCTTTGCCCTACAAGCAAAGGCAGTCACCTGAATTTTTGCCATTGACTGTTAAAGAAAATACATTATTACTTAGTAACATTTTCAAGTTTACTACTAAAAATTGCTTTCAAACTCTTATCATACAATGTCAGTTATAGTCAGTTGTGCACTTGCATCACCTAATAGGTCTTAGGTTTACATTCTAACATTTCCAATATTACAAGGATATTTTTCTTAAACTTAAATCCTCGTACTATTTTCTTAGCATGTTTCCTATCCGGCTCTCCTGTGACTGACAATGTGAAAGGAACATCATATGTGAATTATGAGTATAGTATTGTAGAACTGCATGGGATGTATTTATTTTAGGAAAAAAAAAAAAAAAGCTATTTACAACAGAATCAAGAATCTTAAATCAGATGTCCAAACCAAAGTATATTTTATTGCCTTGGGGAGGAAGAAGGGTTATGCTGTGTACTTTAATATTATACCATTTCCAAAATGCTTCTGGAGTTCTTTGAATTAATCAGAAAATACATTCTTTTAACAGAAGAAAAATGCAGTACTGGGAGAGTTGTTGAAAGGAGTTCTGTTGTATCTGATAGATGTCAGCAGTCACGTAACTGTTAGCTTTCTGGATATATATGATTCCATTTCAATTTATACTCTTGGCTACTTGTTTATTTTAACAAACCTCATGGCTACAGTAATTTTTCCACATGACAGTAGATGACTGAAACAATTATTCATTGATGGCCTTTGTTTCAAATAATTGAAATGATATTTTCTCTGTTCTGAAATGTTGACTTGTTAAACTATGAGCTATTACATGCTTCATTCTGTAAATGCCTAAATTAGTGCTTTTATAACAGCTTTTTATTACCTGCCTATTTAATGAATATTACTAAAATTAAATGTTATTCTGAATTCATTACACTTGTATCAACCTTTAGTATATTTGGACATTGCCCTTAATAACATGCTTTAACTTTTGGTCAGCCCTGAAGTTGCCAGGCAGTATTCTGTTGTATTCTGTTGTATTCTGTTGTATTCTGTTGTATTCTGTTGTATTCTGTTGTATTCTGTTGTATTCTGTTGTATTCTGTTGTATTCTGTTGTATTCTGTTGTATTCTGTTGTATTCTGTTGTATTCTGTTGTATTCTGTTGTATTCTGTTGTATTCTGTTGTATTCTGTTGTATTCTGTTGTATTCTGTTGTATTCTGTTGTATTCTGTTGTATTCTGTTGTATTCTGTTGTATTCTGTTGTATTCTGTTGTATTCTGTTGTATTCTGTTGTATTCTGTTGTATTCTGTTGTATTCTGTTGTATTCTGTTGTATTCTGTTGTATTCTGTTGTATTCTGTTGTATTCTGTTGTATTCTGTTGTATTCTGTTGTATTCTGTTGTATTCTGTTGTATTCTGTTGTATTCTGTTGTATTCTGTTGTATTCTGTTGTATTCTGTTGTATTCTGTTGTATTCTGTTGTATTCTGTTGTATTCTGTTGTATTCTGTTGTATTCTGTTGTATTCTGTTGTATTCTGTTCTATTCATCTAGTCCAATGACAACCGAAGTAAAGATTCCTTATGGAACTTTGGCATGTAGTTTCAAAAAAAAAATTAGACTCCAAATAACTGAATAAAATACTTCTACTTACCAGTGCCTACCAGAAGCAATTAGGATTTGAGAATTTACAAATTATTCTTTAAATTTTTCAAGCTGATTGATGGCTGTCCCCTGCCACTTTTCAGAAGGGGCTCTAAATGCTCACACTGCTGTGATATGTTCTACTTATCAAAAGATTGACTCTAAAATAAAAATTGCAACTTCTAACAGTTTGCTGTTACTTACTGCTTACTTATTGCTTACGCTCCCCCCCTTCCTTCCCCCCCTCCCCGGGATATCTCACAGGAAACAGATTCCTTCTCTCTTCAGCTGATTGGCATCATTGTAGTAGAAGGTGTAGGATTAAGCTCTCAGGACAAGTTCTCATATTTTTTAAGAAGGCAAGCATACATTGGTAATCAGTGCCAGTTTCTTTTGACACTTAAAAAATATATTTTATGTTATTAAATATTGCATTTATTTTTTTAAAAAATATATTTTTCCACTTAATGGGAGGGAAAACCAAATAGAACGCTAACTTAGTTCAGTCATTTTCTTTTAGCTAAATTAAGCAACACACATTATGTTCCACATAGAGTGTCAATATTCAGTATTTTGAATTTCTGTTTAACTACATTTTTATATTTGTCACAAACCATTCAGGACACTGCTGTTGAAGGGACAACGTGCAGTCCACCTTCTATTGTTCTTCCAGAGTATGCTGTTACCCCAGATGTAGAAATTGATAATAATCTGGTTAACAGGTACTATATAATACATTACAAATCTATGCATAAATTGTACAGTAATTCCAAGAGCTGTGTTTCTAAAATATTGATTTGAAATGTATATTGTATTAAAATACAATTGCTGTATCTCTGTAATTTTATCATATTGTCTTTGCATTTTGATGGTGATTTTTTGGATGCAGGGGAATGGGGGAGGGCAGGAATAGAATATAATTGATACTAAAAGAGTAGAGTTTCATATAATACTACGCCTGCCAAACTCTCTCAGTGTCCTTTAAATTTACATGAACTTTCTTATCATTCAGAATAGCAGAATTTGAAACTAAAACAAAAATGGAAGTTAAAGTTTTGCAGAACTTGGACTAAAAGCTGTAACTTTTGAATTCCATCCTTTTGCTAGCAAATAAAATATGGCCTGGTGAGGAAAAAAATGCGTGGTCAAATCCTTTTGTGGACATATAGAGGTGTGTGTGTGCACATGTTACAATCCTGTACTACCTGCAAGGGTGACTGACAGCTGGATTCCTCATATTCTGTGCATGGAAATGCACAATACTGTCCTTCTGTCCAAATTTTAACTTTTACTTAGACCCAGTCAATGAGCAACTGAGACAAAAAAAGTACAATTGAGAATTTCTATGTTTCCTAAAGTATTCCCCCTGCACCACCACCCCACCCTCCCCACCCCCTTGAAATTTTTGAGTAGCTAAATCCCTAATTCTGGTTTACTAATTAGGTATGTGTACACCAGTAGTGCTGCCTTTAATCATATAAATATTTCCACTGAACCTATAAGAACTTTGTAGACTGATGGATGTAGAGTTAGGAAATTAATCCTTGTAAGACCTTAAAAAATTAGTGTTTCTTAAATACTAAAGATGTAAGTTCCTCAAGGTATGCTCAGCCCATCAGTGTTGAGTTTCTCAAGTGGGTGTATCTTATGTACAAAGCCTGTGTTGTCTATTCCTTTCTTATATTAAACAACTAGCTATATTACCATCTTAGCACAATATTCTCATTATCATTTTGAAAAATAGACATTGTAGCAATATTTGCAGTCTGTTGTAATAGTTTTCTTTATTGAAAGGAATATGCAGCAACAAACTATGTTATTAAAAACAATCTGCGTGATCCTTAAATTACTAAAGTGTGTTTTAATGAAGAAGGAAGGATTTTGGCAAAAGATGGACTTGCAACATATGACAGTCTGTATAATAAGGCTTATTTGTGGGGGCAGAAAATTTCAAGGAAAGCTTGTGATCATAAAAATATTTGGCAATTTTTACTAATAGCTTTTGCAAGTATTTATTTTTTATGCTTAGCATTTTATAGTTTTATGAACTGCTGAAAATGCTTCCTATCTTCTTTTGACAGGTTTAGCATATTACATATATCTTTCAGAATAAATCTACCTCCCAGTCTTGTGAATGTTATCTTGGTATTGACTTAAAGCACGTAATGTTTTATATAATTGAAGGTGATGTTGATGAAGCTACTGTTACTATTCCTTTCCTTACAAAAATCGTTGGTATTCTGCCATTGCTGGCTAACTTTGTTTCAAGGATAATATTCTGAGATATTAAAATATCAGGATATAATTAGTCAGCATCTTCTAAAGCCAATTAAGATATGCTTAGCTCTTTTAAAGTCCTCAGTTGAAAGCACTGGAAATTGAGTTACTGGACTTTTTTTTCCTATCTAAAAAACAGATGCAACAAGTGTTGGCTTCTTTTCCAGCTCTCTTCTTTCCCTTCCTGCCTTGTTCAGTCCTCCTTACTGTTTTGGTGAAGCTGCAAAAAGGCCTTCTGTGGCACCTGGAAAATAGGATAGGACCACATTCCTATTCTTGTGAAATAAAATAGGTATCATCAGTTGAAAATTCAAGTAGATAGTGTTTCTAAGCTATACAGTTGGAAGAACTTAAATGTCTGTCTTGAATACTATATAGTGAGTTTTGAAGCAGATGTTTGGGCCCATTGATGTAGAGAGGACAAGAATACCACCTTGAGGTTAAGCATATGTGAAAGTAAGCTGTTGAATGGAAATAATAATCCTGTTTGAAGTTGAAAATTTCAATTCAGTTTTGGGGTTATTAAGGAGTTAAGGTTATTTTCAGTCTTCTGATAAATCATACTTCTTGACCTGCTATTAGACTCAAAATATGGGAAAAAAATGATCAGGAAGTATTGATCATAAATCTATACTATAATTTCCTTGTATTTTTAAAGGGCACTTCTCCAAACTTCAACGTTATTTAAGAGTCAGAATTATAATGCAGCCTTTTAAAAGCAGCATTATTTGCTGGATCAGCATTTAATTTTCTGAAGTCATTTGAGACTTTTCACCTGGTTTTCAATCTAGAAAGTTCCCATATTGCTATATGGGAGTGTCAGTGTGGGAATCTAAGAAACTGTTTCAATCATAAAATTTAGTTTAGGAAGCAATAATGATTTACAAAAACTAATTTTTTTTTTATATATATACAATATTTACATGAGTTTCATGTCATGATAATGAACTAAAGAAATGTATTTCTGAGAAATCAAAAGTTCATCGTCTATGAGGTTATCAGCAAATGTCAGAACTATTTTGTGAGAAGAATTTCTAATTTTCCTTCTTTCTGCAATCTTCATTTTTCTTTTTTTTTGAGATGAGAGGAATTGCAATAAAACCTTTTTGGTTTCATTTTTTTAATCAAAGAAAAGTGGTTTCTTTCTAATGTTAAATTTTCATAGAGAAGTAGAACTACTTTTTTTTGTTGTCATACTTCTATAATTTTTGTTTGTTCATTTTTCTCTCTAGGCCTCGTAGTCCCCATAGGAGACATTCTAATCGTACCCCTAGGAATCCAATAAATTCATTGACTTCTGTTGGTAAGAAGTGATTATTCATTTAAGCTACGATATTTTCTCAGAAAATGTGGCATGCAGTAAATACCTAAATATAGATTCTGACTGTATTGACTGCAGCTTTTTCCCTGTGCATATTGTCTGTAATGCATGCACAGGGAATACTGCTTGTATGTTGAGTTGTGATCGTAAGTTTATGATTGTAAGTGGATTGCATGCATTCAGATCCAAAAATATATGCATATTGTTAGTTTCATAACATTGTTAGATTAGTGTGTTAGCTTAACATTTTTAGAGGCTGGAGATATACATGCTTCAGATTCTTGTTATATGCAAAATACTGTTCAGTAATACTTGTTTTGATGCTTTTGAACAACTGTAATTTTTTAGCAAGGAGCTTAACAGACACTTCAGTCTCAAGTTATTTAGTTTGGCTATCGTATCAGATTAAACCTTAAGCTATTAAAACAAGCTATCAAGGGGAAGATTTTCTTCATTTCTTCACTTGCTAATGAGCCTCTTACTACATAATTAGTTCTATTAGTTTTCTGGTAGCTACCTGTGGAGTACGTTTGTTATACAAGGAGACTAATGGTGTAGATGCGGATTTGTGAGTACTACAAACTGAGATAAATGCTCATCCTGTTAAGTCAGTGGCAAAGCTCATCAGTTCCTAGTAGTAGTGGTTTTGTATTTGGATTGTTACTTGTCTCCATTTATATATTTCCTGTAACGTAAAAGTTGAATGGAGTTGATAGAATGTTTATACTATTGTATGTAACGGATGAAGGAATAAGCATATGAGATCTACCAAAATGGGGGGAGGGGACCAGAAATTTAGAATAATTTTTTAAAATTATTTTTATCTCTACAACAGTGTTACTTTCTCCTGACCATTAACTTAATTTAAGCCAATTTTCACTGCTTTATGCTGTGCATGAAAACAGTTTTCTATAAAATCATGGACTTCTGTGATCACTGCATACCTTAAAAAAAATACATGTTTTGTGACAGTCTTAAAACTGAGTTTATCAGGTAACTGTTCCAACAATCCCGGAAGCTTTTAAAGGGAAGCACCTTTCTACTATCACCAAGGAAATCAGTTTTTTAGGCATCTTGAAACAGATGCATCTGTATAATTTTTTTTCCTTTACTAAAGCACCAGCCCTGCTACCTCTCTGATACACAAAATATTCAGAGTAAAAAATCTGTTTTATCAACTCAGATTGCTTTTAGTAATTGAGATGCTATTAATGACTCTGATTAATAAGTAATTTTTACATGTTTTTATTAAGAAACTCAGCTGTGTGGAGTTCTCCTTTATCAAGATATTCATGGAGCATTTCTGAATTTTCCAATAGCAAAGGGATTACTGGCAGTCTCAGCAAATATTTCTTATAAGAAGCACTGATCTGCTGATGGTAGCAGATCATGCATGGGTTTCAGTCCCTAGGGATGAAAAATGGCTACAGCTAAGACTACTTTCCCTAAATTATAGGTATGCTTCTACTTTCTCTTATATAGGAGGCATTGCATGAAGAAAAATATTAACTGGAACTTCTGAAAGTAACCCAAATTCTTTCTGCTACTAGCAGTGTATATACCTTTTTTTTTTATTTCTTTCCAGTGGTCAAAACAGAGAGGCCAGAATGCTTTCCAGCACATTCATTTCCCTTTTTGTGAATTTATGAGGGTTAGTTTGTTGGAATTAATTTGATATTTGTGACACGACAAAAATACAATAATAGGTTTATACACCTGGAATCCTGGGCTAGTTTCACACAAATAGAGAAGTGGAGATTTTTAAATTTAGCAGAACATCCTTAACATTACCTTTTCCTTAATAAGATAATAAAATATTTTATGTAAGTAGTATTTCCACTGTTGTACTAGAGTTAGCTTCTCAGCCATGCAGAGAGAGGTGCTAACTATTCACATCAATAACAGTCAGAATTAATCCTTATTAGTCTGTGATTCTGATGCTTTTGTAACTGGGTACTCTGTTGCATCAGTATGCCTATAAAAATGCAGTTGAGTGAAAGCCCATTGAAAGGTTGTTAGGAGGCTTCAAACAGTTATGACTTATCGTGCATTTGCTCCAGTTTTGTGTTTGGTCCTTTAAATTAATGAGTAAAATGTGGGGTTTGGCTGCTTGCATTCAAAGGGAAACTTTCTTTATCTGTCCTATAAAATTAAGATGGAAATATGATTAATGCAAATCAGCTCAGAGCTGCTTAAGGGAACTTGGAAGACTTAAAATCTATCCTGCTTGCCAGTAGTTGATTTTAGAGGTAACTAAACTTGTGGAAACTGGATAAATGGATGGAACTATACTTAGAGAAATCAGACTTATCCAAAAGAATGATTATCCCTCCATATTCAGAGATGCGATAGCAAGAGCTGCTTCCTCCCCCCGCCACCCCCACC
>KL280326.1:54308-81714 GCA_000699545.1 Podiceps cristatus | reverse complement strand
CTTTGATTCGTATTAGTATATGAATTTGGGGGGATTAGGTATAGGTTTTTTTCAGTGGCACTAGATATTCTTTTTTGATTCTAGTTTAACCATAAAGAGCAATTTGACTAAAACAAATAGCTTAATATTAAAGATAGAAGTATTTTCTTATGCAGATTAATAGAAATGCTTGTTATACCAGATGTGTTTAACAGGCCCTGCGGTCATAGGCAGGCACAGGATGTGAAATAAAAAAGAAACTGAGTAAACGAACTACTGGTAGGTATTTAAGAGCCTATGTAATTGTGTACATCAGCAACCATTAATTACTATGGGAGAGTAAAAGCTAGAATCAGGGGTATAATGTTAACCAAGAATGTATCATTCTTTGATCCTAAGAATATGCCTTTTTTTTTCTTTCATTGATAAATATAGAAATGAAAAAAAAATGTTGCATATACATTACATCTCATGCTCTTTTTTTTTAATACTTAAGCTGGTAGTTGACCCTGAAACCTATGTTTCTGTATTCTGTTTTCAGTTTCTTGGAGCTTTTCTTAGGTATTGAAGGCCTCAGTCTACTTTCTATTACCAGAATGTACGCGCAGACAGTAGCTGCCTTTGAGACAAGAGGATACTTCTCAGGAATTTCAAGCAGTATTTAGAAAGAATAGTTTTACACAGGCACAAGTTCAAAATGCATTTAATAGTAAAATAAATGACGCTTAAAAAAAATAAAAATAAACTGATTTCCCAAGTTTCACAAAAGATCCAACAAGACCATATAAGTTTAAGTTACCAGCTGTGACATTTTGCATACATTAGATTATAAGTAGGTTTCATCATTCTGCCTGGGACAGAGCTCCTGGGAAGATTAGTTAGTTACAGACCATTTTTCTCTTTGAAGTTTTAGTGCAAAAATATTCAAAGCTTGTGATAAGTTTTTAAGGGGGGAAAAAAATTTCTATTTTAAACCAGTACTTTTGCTTTCAGTAGAAAGTGATGTTTAATATGAGGAAATTTATCAGAACCTGCACATCTTCGTGTTCCAGATACAATACTCTGTTCTGTTTCATATACGTGCAGTGGTTCTTAAAGTATTTTTACTCTTTCTCTTCCTTGCATGTTAGATTAACTTATTAACAAAATATTAAATATCTGAACAAAGCAGTTACCTTTGTTTCATATTGCTGTTTTGCTCCAACTTATTATAATTGATTAACCTCTCACTTCCCGTTAGCAGCATTGCAGATACTACTGCTGCATAGACACAACGTAGAAGGTCAGTTGGTGTTCAGAGTGTAAAACGTTGAGACATCAATAAATGTTGGGCATTAGCCTGAGCAGAGTCCATTTTAGTGAGTGTCACTGAATGGCAAGATCTTCTGGGAAGGAAGAATTACGTATTTGACATAGTTACCTTCCATTCCGTATTGAATTAACTGATTCCTTTAAACTACAGTAAGCCAAAAGGTGCAATATGTGGAAAACACTATTATGGTCATAAATATACATACGTGTATATATATGAGACATAGAGTCTTTTATATATGAAATATACATTCCCCCAACAAAGAGATTTTACATGAAAAGATGGAAGTTTTGTCTTTGAAAGTTGTATAAAGTTTGTAAGAAATCAAACCGAAGTGAAAACTTCAGAAGCACGTGGGAAAAGGGTCAGTGTTTCTCCTAAAGGAGTGGAAGCAACCATACGGTGCTCTCAGGAGAAGGCATCGGAGTGGTACAGCGGTTTGTAGTGGGACAGTTTCTCGTCATTCTGTGTTTCAATAACAAGGACTTAAGAGACTGGGATTTTCAGAGGGTCAGCAGTGATCTCCTGCTGATGTATTCAAAACAGAAGATAGGATGATTATCTTAGAGAAGAGGATTGAGGCCTTACTTGGATATTCCAAATTCTGAATGAGATAGCTTGACGAAATCCTACAAGATGGCTTAAGGCAGAATTAGTATCCCGTCTGTGTTAAGGAACAAAAATTAGAGCTAATCGAGGACCAGGTATTTGATTTAGATTTACACTGAACTGCCTGAGACAAATAGGTACCAATTAGAGCTTCCTGCCACAGAGGGATGTAAAAACATGAAGGTCTCAAAAAACATTTTACTTTTGTTGAAAAGAAAAAAGAGCTGTTTGGACACAAGAAGTGATGATATACTTTGTAGATATGTTGGCATAGGTGGCTGTGAACTGCATTCTTTACCCCGAGATTCATGTTTTGGTGCAGCAAAAGCTTTCCTACATCACTACTCTTAGATTACGGCTTCTTGTAAGACCCCACAGTGTTAATCAAAGTGAAGCTGGGCTCACACAACTGAATTGATCTAAATGCTTCTCTGTGTTGGCCAAGTTCTGCAAATGCGTTTGGTGCTGTGGCTTTCCATCCTTTCTTGCATATACCATGTTCGTGCTGAATAGCATATGTATGCATTTTTTTTAAATTTAATGAACAGCTGTAATTTTAGAACACAGTTGCTTTTCTATATGTACCAGCAAATACAAATATTGCTATGTGTTAAAAGTACTTCCTTCAATCTGCAAAACAAGGGTGGCAAAGATACAAGAACAACATAGTTCCATGTTTGAGTTGAAATCCAGCAGGTTTTCATGTCATAATTCACAGTCACGCTTAGATTCCAGCCAAAGAACTGCCCATATTGCCCTATGGGTTTTCGTGCCCTTGCTTGAGAAAATGATGGTGAGCAAATAAAATAGATAAAGACCAGATGATAAAATTACATTGAATACTTCTCCATCCACAGGTTTGAGCCAGACTTTTAGTGTCAGCCATAAACTTTGCTAGTTGTGTGATTAGTCAGCCATCCTTGTAATAGTTCCTGTATGTTATTTGGCGTTTGATGTTAACACATATGTTTCAATTCCAATGAGTATTTCTCTTTGGAAAGTAGAGGAATGAGGCAGGAATGAGCAAGAAAAGGAATATTGCTTGTCATTTTTAGGAGAGAAGTATGTATGTGAGATGTAAACTGCTGTGCCTGTTAGGGGATCTCTGTTAAATAGACCCTGAAAATTTATTTTGGTTTTTTATCTTCCTGTGTTACGCCTCTCACCCAAAAGCTCCGATAATTTTGCACATACCGAGAAAGCTTTATAGTAACTCTGCAAAATAAGGATGTACCACACTTGTAACGTATTGACGGACCAAGCCAAAAAGAGAGGAGAGCCGAGGCCGTACCGCCGGTGCCGAGTCTGGCTGTGTAGCCCCACTGGGCATCTAGTGGCGAATCCCAGGGCAATGTCCGAATAAGCACGCCGTCTCTTTGCAATATGCCTTGCGTTTCTCAAACAGGAAAATAGATTGTTACCTGCTGATAAGAAAGCCTTGGTTAGCAACCTGCTTATGGATCATTTGATAATCTGTAGAAGGGAGATGAGCTTTTTTTCTAATTGCCTCAGAATTCATGTGAGACATTTCCCCCCTCTGTGAATAGGTATGAAAACAAGCATGAAATAAACCAATGTGCTTTGGATTACAGGAAACCAAAATACTAATGGTTTAGTTAATATTGTATTTCTATAGATTTCATATTCAAACACCATGAATACTAGAATAAAAAAGTTACCTTTTTCACTTGCTTACACTCCTACCAGTATATGAAGGGTATATCAGGCAGTATACTTTATCTCTGAATTTGAATTGGCCACACTTAGATTTTTCTTTCCTTTCTAATTTTTCTGTGTTCCATGTGTTTTATCTGTGGAATGCTGGAGGCTCAGGTGGCTTGTATTGGGAGGAAGGTCTTGGTAAATTTACCAGGGAGCACTATATATTTCAGAACAACACAGATTTTTTTGTGCCTTTTTTTTTTTTTTTTTTTTAGTATATATTATATATACTGCTTTGTTTTAAACTTTCCTGTCCATGAAACAATCTTTTTTCCATTTGTCACACCTGTGCCCTTTCAGTACTGCAGGATTCATAGCCTCGGTGATTGAAAAATGGGTTATCTGCACGTTCTCATAGGGACACAAAGACATATGGTACTACTTGGATTAAGAGCTCGTTGTCCCTGGTCGGAGAGGATCGTTACGCTTAATGTGTTGAATGATACACCTTCTAAAGTATAGCAAAATGGTTCATCCTCTTCAAAATGGCTCGGAATAGATTGTTGCAATTGATTGAACACCAGTTATTTAAAGTGGAAAGAATTTGCTGTTAGGTCCTCTGTAGTAGACAACTGCCTCGTTATAAAGGCTGTGGGGGTTCAGGAATCATTTGTTGTGGCCTGCGTGACCAACATACAGTAGATACCAGGAGAAAGAAGAGGCTTAATTTTTGGGAAATGATAGCATCAGTGTCATTACTGTAAATGTAAATGATATAAAGGCATAAATCATCAGAGTTTATAATCTGCATCAACTCAAGATCTGACCCAAAATAATTGCCAGAAACAAGTAAGCTATGTGATACTTGACCTTCCCATAGAAGAATCTGTAAGAGTGAAAGACTGTATTTAGGAAACCTTTCAAAGTTCAGGAAATCTCCTAGAAATATATAGGTCTCAGTACGGTCTTTCTCCCTTCTCCCATTTTTTCCTTTCTTCATTACTATGTTTAGCCATAAAAATGTAATAGGAAATACCTCTCTGAGAAGAGAATTCACAATAATAAATTTGGGGATTTATGTCACTAACAATATATAGGTTGTGATTTGTCTTGATACTTGGAACTCTCTCTCTCTCTCTTTCTCTCTCTTTCTTTCTTCGTTTTTCCTGTTTGTCTTTTATTCTGCAGCACTAAATGTTTTTACAGCACCTGCTGAATTGTTTCTTTAGCTACTGTGCTGCATTTGGGCATAATTGAAACCTCTGCTGACAAAGTAAGTCTTAATAGTAATAACAAAAAAGGCTGAAGAAGCATTCTTCATCGCAGCAGAGCAGTTTTGCTGATGAACGGTGTCCCATGAAATTCATTCTCCATCTAGAGATTAGATTACAGCTTTGATGTCACTGCTGCTCACTTGTTAGTCTTTGAGCTCTTAGTTGAGGTTTTGCAGGTCGCAGCAAAGCCGGGGGTTTGTATTGCACTGTCTTGCTTGATGGCCAGTAGTAGGCAAGTCAAAACTGTTTACCAACCATTACTGCATTTACTCCAAGAACCTTTGGAAAAGTGAAAAGCGAACCTGGTGACAGAAGAAATACTGTAATTAGGAGAGTAGGTTCTTGTTGGTGATTACATTATAATCACTATAGGCTTATTTTTATTCTTGGTAACATTATGAATAATAACGTATGCGTAAGTATGATAAAAGTGCAGTGTTACATCTGCACAAGCCTTTCAATGCTGTTTTGTGTCTTTAACATTCATCTTTTTGATGGTAAGGCTTCTTACTTTGTTTTGCTTAGCATTTGATATGGTCTCAGGCAGTACTGTGTATGTTTAACTTTGGGGTTTGTTTTCAATATTTAATTTACAGGACTTTCTAAGTGTTTTACAGCTATATTTCATCCTTTGACTAGGTTCAGTATTTTTAGATATGGCAAACTGCAAATAAACCAGACCATAACAAGAATCGCAAATGCGTGCTGGTGTTTGCCGGCCAAAGGAGGTGGCAGCTGTTTTGTCAGAAGTTGTCTCGTGCTAACATTTAAACCAAGCCAGGTACATATCTCAGAAAAATATTTATAAAATGTCTGATGCCGTTTAGAGCAGGCATTATATATCATGCTAGACCTCACTTCTGTTGAAAAAAATGTGGGGGGCATTCTGGTCAAGCTTAAAAATTACCGTCTTTCCTCAACTGTATTTAATCTTACCCACAGCTGTATCTCTTCCAAATGTCATGATTAGGAAAACTGTGTAATGAAGTATAAAATGTAACAAAATAAGACCGCAAATGTACTTAATGGCCGATTGCCTGAAACGTGAAGGTATGTTTTGCTTCAGTCGGTGGAAAAGACCTTGCAAGATGCAATTCCCAGAAGTCTGCTGAGGGCTTTGTCTGTTGTTTCTGTACTGGCTTTGTGTGCTGAAAAGATGATAATCACCACTGCTGCAGGCTTAGAAAGAGCTGAAGTGATGAAACCCTAACGTTTCCCAAAGCCTACAGCATTGTTTGAAATAGAGAAGGCAGCCGATAGAAGTCTCCATATGGTTCTATATTTTTTTGCAGACAGCCCGTTATGCTAGTATTGGTCTTTACCGAGGATTTTGAGCTTGCTGATCTGCATTTTTTGGTGAAGCCAGATCACACTGCATTATTTGGGTGGTACAAATGCACAAAAGTTGCTGGGAGAAAATTCTCTGTAAGGATGGAATTCTCCACCAAGCTAATGAAGGTGGTGTAACGAGCCACCACATTGTGTAAGAATAATACCAGGAGGAAGAGGGCTTTTCTGAACTTGTGCTGAAGCAGAGTGTAGTATTATGACAATTTTCAACAATCGAACTAGGGCAGTCCCTTTGTTGCTCTAAATAGTACCAAAGTTCTTTAGTGTCGTGTGTGTCGTCCCCCCCCCGTGTCAGGCAGAATTCATTGTATGAAAACTCAAACATAGGTTAAGTTTATTGGCCAAGAACAAGGAAAGTTGGGTTTGTGAATTTGACTTAGGATGGTAAGGGTTTGGAAGAATGGGGTTTCTGACAGAAGCGCATCACCAGAATGTTTCCTTTAAAAAGTGAAAATCCCGACACAGTTAATGCTGCCATTTTACGAGGGTAACTTTCAGGAAAACCTGCCAAGAGGAAGGAACCAGTTGGTACCTCCCGCAAATACTGTGGAAAACTTGCAAACTCAAGATGAAGCCCAGCATGATTTTTCTATTTCACAAAAGCGTGAGGGTCGTATACATGTTTAAAGCACGAGTGCAAGCATAGACTGGAGCAAAAAGGTGGGTTTCTGGACTATTGAATTCTTCTCATGTTTCTCCTACAGCACCAGCATTTTGGGGGATAAGAGGGATCCTATCTCAGCCAGCTGCTTGCTCTCCTGGCATCAACACTTAAGTACAGTATGCAAAATACTTTGCTCTCTTTTTTAACAAGCACTTTAAATTTAGTGTTTCTGAAGGTTTTCTAGTTAAGGGTGTAATTAAGTTTTGGAGTTAGTGTTGCAAAAAGCTCTGTTGCGTTGCTGAGGAGTAAAGGGTATATTAAAGCATGGGAAAACAAGTGGATTCAGTGAGTTACCTACAGGAGATTCTTTGAAAAGTTCTGCTCCCCTGCAAAGAGATGCAAGGTCATGGGCTTCAGAACAAATCTGGCGGTGTAACACCGAGCAGGCTCTGACTTTTCTGTACCGAGAGGAGGTCTAAGATGCTTTGGTGTGAGTTTTAAGCTTGAAAACCATGCCTTTGTGTTTCGGTTCCTTCACTGCTGCCTCATGTGATAGATGTGCAGCCCAAACAACGGCAAAAAAGAGCATGGGAACTTATAAAGACACTGCAACATGTTCCTCCACAAAGGCTTTAAATCCTACATCACAAGACGTATACTTGGTTTGAATACTGTGTCCTATCTGAGTTTGGCAAAACATGAACATGTTTGCTTTCTGAGTAATTTGCCCTAAAGACTTTGAACCTTTTTAACAAACAACAGTAATATTGTTAGAAGGCTCTGGCAGAAAGCTTATCCATGCTTTCCATCAGATGTCCGCACAGATTGGTGCTTTCTGCAAGCGTTGTTTCAAAGGAATGCATGGGTTTTGCTACCCTTTTCCCTTGAGAAGATGCCTTGTTTCACCCTCTTCTCTGTTTTCTGGTAAGTCCATTTCACATTACACAAATTACTCTATCTGAGGATTGCTAGTTGCAGTTTATGTTGGAACCTTAGTTGTAAGAACTTTGGTCTCGTCAAGCATTTGGTGGGATTCCTTCCTGCATCCTTTTATAACTACATGAAGAAGTTATGGCAGTGTATATACCTTACTGTCATAGGGTAAGGCCTTGGAAGAGTTGAAGAAATTCAGTGTCAGATAATTATGGGTAGGCTAACCTTGCATGAAAATTTCTTAAATGCCGTTGATGTCAGTTTAAAGCGGTGACCGCTTCCAGTGCTGTGGGATCTGAACGTCAAGTGCAGTTGCAAAAGTTGGGACTATCATCGTTCTCGGTATGGTCAGTTCGCATCTGAACCCGCCCATCGTTAAGAAGTAATGTGTGCGCGCATTATATTGTATTTTATTATAATAATGTATAATTTCAACATGAGCTGAAGCCTTTACTTGTTCATTAGTCATTTTATATTTGAAGTTCAGGCTGTTGGAATGTATGATTAAATATTCCATCTCTTGTATTTGCCAATTGCTGGCAGAAATGTTGTTGTTGGGAACATTTTGTAGTTCAGGTTTCATTCAGTTCCGTACAAGTATATAATCACATAACCAAAAGTGACAATGAAATTAGCTATTTTGTGCATGCGTCTATCCAGCATGTAGCCATTACACATCATAGTGCCCAAGGCTTTTCAAAGAGGCTGAATGATCCCATCCTGGCGCATTTATGAGTCAAAGAAAAATTATAGAGACATTATAAATCTACCTTACAGTAATTAACACAGAAGAGAACCCTATACCGATCAATAATCCTTAAAAGGGGGCTGGGGAGAGCTCTCTTTCTCTGATTGTAACTGGCACTGCTGTGAAGGGTAACTGGGTAGAAATCGAGAGGGTGCTGTGGACACCTGCCTGCTCACTGCTGTGTATTGCAGTACTAGCAATAGCTTGGAACTTCAAAGAGAAAAATGTTGGCTAAATGTTACAATCCTGTTTCTGAGGAATTTGGGGATTCATTTTTCAAATACATGCTCAGCTCCCCTCACGGGTTGCATATGCATTGCGATACATTCGATGGGACTCTTACCTCCAGACAGGCAACCTGTGTCCGTTATCTCTGATACCTTCAGCTGTTCCTGAAATATTTGAAAACTTAATTATTTCTCAGATAACTTTGTGGAGGTTTTTTGTTTGTTTGCTTTTTAGGTTGTATCGGTGCTTTTTTTTTTTTTTTTTTTTTTTTTTAAATTCTGCTTCTTCTGGGATAATGGGTGAATACTGAAACACAATCCTCAAAATTATTTTTATCCTACTGGGCACAATCATGATAACTAACTCAGATCTAGAGGGAATGTCCTTATTTTCAATTTTGGTGCATTTTTTTTGATTGATTTGTTTTTCTTAGATAATTACTGTTCTAGCTAAAAAAGAAAACCCTAAACCAAAATGACAACAAAAAACCAGAACAAGATCAGACATGACAGACAAGAGATAAAGTGACCTAGCATCTGGGGTTGTCCTTTTTGGATACATTTGAGCTCCTCTGAAATCAAACCCGGAGTTCTATCAATTCAAAAGCAACCTCATCCCGGTCAATATCTCCATGAACGTGAAATACCATGTGAATCACTGGAATGAAATGATCATGAAATCTGTACTCATCCATGTTGTCTTGTTTTGTAAACACCAAACAGATGCAACTTTGAATTCATCCTCTGTCTGAGTTCGAAACTCAGAAAGCTTTAGCCACATTTTGAAATTCTGTGCTTTACGTGAACAGCGAGACCGAGAGCAGTAGGAAAAAATCAAAACATTCAAAGGCATGCAACTGGGTAATTCAATAACCCTCACATGCAGAGGGCTTTAACTTTACGTGCCAGGCAGGCTGGCCGTATGCTGGAAAGCCGTTCCCCCACCCCACCCCAACGCCATTTACATGCATAGCTGGCCTGGTAGGTGTAAAAATAGACAGGCAGCGCCTGAATTGGAAATGGTCACCGACTGCTGCCTGCAGTTGCCGGGGTTTCGGGTTCTCCGTGACACAGGCCGGCTCGGGGAAGGGAGCCTGGTACGAGAGCCCGGGCGCGGTCCTCTGTCAGCGGCGGCAGCCCTTTGGGAGCACCGGGCACCCGCGGCGGCGCAAGGGCGATCCCACTTGTAGGAGACAGCAGCAGAACTGATATGGGCAATGCACCGATTTGCCAGTCTTGTCATTCAGATAAGGGTTTAAGAGCACAAGGGAACATACAGGATTTGGATAAAGCCTCTGACTATTACGGATGCATCAGTGAAGAATGTAAAAATCCTGAAACCCTGGTAAGTCTTGGCTGAAGAAAACAGGAATCAAAGGGAAAAAATAAGATCAGGGTTGTGCATGTTAGATTTGAAAAGGATCTCTTTGCTCAGCCTGGATCTTACTTCATAGCTTGCACTATCAAGAGATCCGCTAAATATGTCCACGTTCGAGCTTTGCTTTTGTTATTGTGACGGACTGTAATTAAAAAGCAGCTGTCCCTAAGCTGTGCAGTCACTTAAAAGTATTGTCAGCTACCAGAAGGTTTGGGTATATGGAGGGGGAACGCTGTCAGTGAAGTCCTCCAAATGAAGGGATGTAATCAATTACCCTCGTTTACACGGCTGCTATAAAAGATCCTGCATCGACCATTCTCAAAACGGAACTCTATTTTTTTCTGAACTGCTGTCTGTCCAGTCCATTATATTATTTTTTGTGTTTGCAGTAGAGTCAGAGCCCCACAGATCTTTGTGCAGGTGGAGGTTACGGTGAGTGGGACCAGGCACGCGCCAAGGGGTGACGCTGATGGCTGCAGTTCTTGGGAGAGTTAGGCATGCGGGAAGTGATTCTAACAGTGATGTCAGCGTTTGCTCTGCAAACCACTAGAAAATCACTGAGGTGAATAATTGTATAATGTCTACGGCAAATTATGTGCTGCTTTTATCTGTTTTTTTGTGTGGTTTTGTTTTTTTGTTTTTTCCTCCTCTGCTTGGGAAATTCAGCTATAACATGGTTATTTCAATCAAAATTGGCAATGAAAGGAAATAGTGTCAAAACTGCTGGCAGAACAGGAAGATCAGAAAACCTTTTGTGATGATACATCCAAATAGTACATTCTCCCATACCAATCAAAAATAAAATTGCTCTCAGGTCAGTATTATGCTTTGCACTCGCATGAATTACTGCAATGCTTCATAGGAAATGTAGTGGAGACGAGTTAGTGTTCGACGTGACCGGAGGCACTTGCAGCAGCAGGTCACAAGAAATTCTGTTTTGTCCTAAAAAATAAGTGTGGTGCTGTCTTGGTTTTCTTAAAGGAAATTTTTTTGGCTGAAATTTTCCAATCAGTTCTACCGCTTATTTCACTGACAACACACTGGGACCAGTTCTTCAGAAACAAAACTTCCTTCGAGCTAAACAATGAAATTAAACTATTTCTTTGAGCTTTTTTTTTTTTTTTTTTCCCTCCCACCCAGCTTTAACAAATAATTAACAGATAAGCTCTGGCATTGGTGATGGGAGATGTGCAGGCAGGGGAGGGACAGTGCAAGCACGGGACTTCCCAGGGCAGCGGAGCGGGGGGAGGACAGGGAGGACAGAATATCCATTGCTGAGCGTGTGGATTTTCCTCGTTGTTTCAGACAGACATTTTAAGGTTTCCCTTCAGGTGAGTGGTCTGAAGTTGTTAGATAATTTATGGAGCTTCCCTGTGACACAGAATCTCACACAAATAAGCAAACTCCTCCTGCATAAGGTCAGGTCTTGGAGGAGGCAGGAGCGAGCCAAATCTAGCAGCATGTGATCTTTGATTCCCCCCGCCCCCCCCTTTTCTTTTTTTTTTTTTTTTTCCCCCCTGGATACTTTTCAGTCAGCCTTCAGAGCTTTTCATAGCAGGCAGAGATCAGGCACTTTGATAATGTCTTTGATACATTTAATCGTTTATATGGCTCTGGTAGGGACTGACAGAGTTGCTTTAGAATATCCGTCTTGATTCAGATGTTACAGTGCTTGGAGGATTGCAAAGGAGAATTTCCCTAAGGAGGTTCACAATCTCTCATATTTATTCTTATTATTCCTACCAAAAAGGTAAAAAAATATATTGTTTTTTTTCCCAAAGAGCAATATAGTATTCAGCACAATCCCATGTTAGCTCTGCCTTTCCTGTGCTTTTATATAGCTGTAGCCATGCTTGTTGTCTTGGTTTACGGTGCTTGAGAAGGAGCGCCACGTCAAGCTCAGTGTGATGACTCCATGAATCTTGGGCCAGCTACAAGGCTCAGAATAATTCAGCTGGTATTCAGCCAACTGAAATGGATGGCAGAATTACTTTCCATAGGCTAAGCTTTTCTAAACTAAAATACAACCTGCTGCTTCAGGCCCATCTTGCTGAAGACATCAGGAACGTGTTTGACTATCCTGAATTGTCTGTGTGATGAGAAATAACTTTCTCACCCGGGGAGTCAAATTATGATACTGAATTCATATTTGAAATAACAGCAGCATTTTAAAATCCAAACTGTTTTGTAATCATATATTATAGATTTAATGAATTCTGGTTTTTTGATGTGCTGAAACTAAGAGTTCTCAGATGACAAAAGGCAGAGGTTTGTCACATTCATTGTAGATAATTTTCCCGCTTTACTTAGATATTTACTTATCTTCATATTTGCTCTTGGAAGTATGTGATCCAGTCTTGCTTCACCGTGCTGGAAATACGGCTGGATGACGTTGTGTTTCAGACTCCCTATGGGTGACAGCTTTCCGACTGTCAGGGCAGGATCATTCTAAATTCCTACTGCATCGTTCAGAGCAGGAGTTTTCTGTCCCTGCTCAGGGTAGTGGACTCGGCAATGGGGACTTCTACGTCATTGTATGAGACGGTGGGAGAGTCGATATAGGGAGGTGATGTCAAGCAGTGATGCTGGGAGTGACAAGCGGTGCTGATAAGCATTCGCAAAAACGTGGGAGCTACCTGTGTTTGCCGAGTGTAGGACTCGTGGTCCAGCCAGTTCCTTTCAGCCCCGTGGCTGCAGCCAATGTGAGTGCGTGTCTGGGATTGACACCAGAAAGTTTGAAATACTTAAGTAGGCCAGAGCCATGCCTTACAGTCTTCTGACCTACAGGCAGTGGAAAATGCAGCCAAAGACCTAGTCATTCCGTGCGTTTTAGACACTTCCCTTAAAGCAGGATAAACTGCTTTTAAGACGTATCCCTTTTTATTATTATTAATATTTGATGCCCTAGGGAGCCTATGTGGCCTGCTTGAATGAGAGGTGTTGCTTTTCTGTAGGTGCAGTTAGATGACACTGGTTCTTCTCCCTGCTGTCCAGAGCTGAATTATTTGAAATGTAGGCCCAGGAGTACAGAAGTTTTGTTCTACAGGCAGTGTTGAGCTGGGAATTAAGGGGAACCAATGACTGCTTACTGTCACAACCAATATACAAACAGCAAATGTTGCAATTAATGAAGGGAAGGGTTTAGATGTGTTTCAGGTGTAACTCCTGGTCAGCTGGGAATAAATTCATGTGAAGAGAGTAAAGGAAATTATCTGTGCTGGGTACAGTGTTATTTGCATGAATCCTAAAAAAAAATTCCTACATGAAACCTAGTTTCTTTCCACAGTGGATGAAGGTAAAAATTAATTTATTACTTTGGTATCCATTTTACCTTTCTGTATAAGTAAAGTCTTTAAGATGAGTCTGGCTGGCAGAACTGGCACTGAATTAGAACCTGCTGCATTTCAATAACACCCACTTGTTTGCATCTATTTTAGTCCATCTCAAAGGAACACAAAATTTTTTTTATGTCTATGGTATCAGTAAATTTGAATCAATGGGCAATTGGTTATCGGTGTTTAGGTAAGTAAAGTTGTTTGATTCATTAGCACTGATGGTGTTAGTACATTTCTTTTATTAGAAAATATCCCTTTGATGATAAGAGAGGGATGGAAGAGGGTAAAAAATTAATGAGAGGTAGAATTCTCTGTCAACAGTCTGTCATAAACTTCAATCAGAGGCTAGATTTTTGTTAAGCCTGGTTAAAAACAAATTTCTGCTGGATATGTTTGGAATGGCATGCTAATAATTCTTTCTAGAGGTGTTCTAGCATTAATACCTCTCTATTCAGGGACATAATTAGTAATGGAAACCTGCCATGGAAACCATTTAAATGCCTGCCAAGTTCCAAAAGTTGTTACTAACACCTCAAAAACTCAATATATGGTGTCTAGATGATCCTAAATATTACTCCTTCCCTTAATATTATTCAGTTCCTTTAGCGAGAATCTTAGTTTATTTAAGAGACTTCAGTAAAGGAGTGTCACGTAGGAGAACTAAGACTGTTCTGTGGTTCACTTGAACGTATCCCACATCCTTTTTGTTTCAGGAAATGACTAAATGATACTTTCACTCAAATTTCAGCCGAGGAAACTTGCCCATTAAACAATAGGATTATCCATTTCTACTTTTAGAGTAGTTTAAAAGTCTTAGTAAAGACATGAAGATTCTTCTAGTTTTTAGGATTACTCAGAGTATGGTAAAAGCTTTCATTCTTTTAAACCCTGCAGTTTTTGGTTTGTTGGGTTTTGGATTTGAGGGTTTTTTTTTTTTTTTTTTGGTTGGTTTGTTTTTTTGTTTGTTTGCGGTTCTGTTTGTTCATTTGTGTTATTTATTAATCTATTTATTTATCTATCTGTTTATTTATTTATTTTAAAAAATCCAGACTCTGTTTTCCAGATGCTTTGGAAGTTCAGTTTTTTTTGACATTCACCCTGATAATTCAGATTTGCACACATTGCTTCCAATCTGGGATTTACACCAAAAAGTATGTTCGCTTTTGAGAACATGAATCAGGGATTAGACATGCCTGAGGTTCAGGTAGTACTGAAGTGTTGTTCTGGATTAGGACCTTATTATTGATGTTACTTTATGTTTTAAAATCAGTATGGATGAAAATAACTGCTCTAATTTCAAATACTGTATTTGGAAGGAACATGCAGCTGGGCAAAAGACTTTTTATTCTGTTCTTTTTTCATGGAAAACTATACAGTTTTGCCTCCGTTCTCACATATCCTTCATTGACATAGTGAAAGTCAGCTGGCAGTGAGTCCAGTATGTCCAATTAATGAACGTGGTGGGTGGACTCCTACAGATGTCTGTGGCAGCTACGTATCATAAAGGGTTTATAGAAGACATTTGTTTCTTGGCTTAAGTAAGGGTTGATTTTACATTAGTTTTCTCTTCCTCTTTTGCTGCTGCATTTCCTAATACTGTCTTGAATTTGGGAACACAGTTAAGCATGTATCTAAATCCAGTCGTCAGCAAAGAACTTAGACATATTTATGTTGAGATCAATTGGACCTAAAGATGTGGTGAAAATTAAAAATATGCTGAAGCGTTTTGCCAAATGTAGTCCTTTATTCTTCTCCTGGTTAAAATCAAGCCAGAACTGATTAAACATTTGTACATTCCAGTGGAAAGAAAAGAGTGGCTGGATGGCTGGTATCCTGCAAGCTCTGGAATTTCAAGCAGGAGTTTGCAAAAGAGTCAAAGGTGTCAAAATACAACAACCAGCATAAAATGAAAGTCATCCCTTATGAATAATTGGGAATTTTCCCATCGATATCAAAAGATAGGCTAGTTGAAGCCGGACTTTTCCATTAGGTGACCGTTAGTAAAGATGAGAAGGGCTCGTAAGCGTGTAAGAACTTTCAGTTGCGTCTTTTTGGAGGAATCTGGTGGCAGGAACTGGCATTCAGATAAAGCTGTTAGCAAGGCATACTTTTCTCCTTATGTTGCTTTAAAATATGTTTGTTGGGGTGGTGTAACAGCAATAAGAAATTGCTGTTAAACCACGACACTTTCTAAATATCAAATTCAGCTTTCTGAGAAGAGTCTTTATAGTAAGATATGAAACTGTTCTGACTTGCTACAAAACTGTCATATGCAAATATTAAAGAAATCTTTTAATTCAGCAGTTATTAAGAATATGTTAAAATCAGAATACATTTATTTTATAATGCGCTATTTTATAATGTGCATGTATCATAATGCATTCCTCAGCCTAGTTTTATTTTCTTAGCTTCTTTTTTGCAATGCCTCTTTCCATCTCCAGTCATACCGATGAAATTAATTTCTCAAGGACACTCTGAGTCTTGAATATCGCTATGCAGGGTGTCTCCTTCGGGCTGCAGTCTCTTTATTACACATACTGGTAAAAGCTTTCTTATGTTAGACAAACATTAATCTTCCCACCGACTTTGGCGCTGTGCAGTCCTGGCTCCTACACATCCCTTAGTGGATCTGATGAGTGAGTATTCACTCTGAGACACGCGGGACGTAGGGAAGGGGTCACCTCTGAATCCAGTCACCGCCATCACAGGCACCGGTGTCAGGCCGTCATTTTCTTTGTTTAAATATGTGCAAGTTAGCTTTCATTTGAAATCAGTGGATTTTTTAATTGTGAGTCATATTTAGTCTATAGCACAGCAGCTTTTTCTTATAGCTATTGCACTGTCTTATTCAACTGTTCGTTAATAAATTCTGTACAACCAAAGGGACGTAATAGGCTGAATTAGATCTGATGTGCCCATGCTTGAATGGGAAAGCTGTGTGATGAAACTACTTTTTTTGAAATTGAAATATGAAAATTGGGCAGGTTGTTCATCCAGGAATTTGGATACTGAAATTTCTTTAAGCTCTGAGATTTAATCTGTCTTCCTTCATGTCTTTCAGTAAATTAATGGGAGGAAAACATATATGTTTATAAGCAAAGGAAGTGGCTTTGAAAGTAAATCATTGTTGTATTTATTTTCTTTCTGAAGATGAATGTTTTTTCATTAAAGGCTGGGAAAGTATGGTTCCGTTATAGCTGTTATTATCCCTTTTAACTCATTTACCAGTGTTAGATTACTGAGTCTGTGCCATTGCAAGTGCAAGATTTAGCTTATGTTCTGGCATGCATATCAGAACTGCAGGCTGAGACTCTGCTGTGGTAGTTTAATTAAAAAAAAAAGAAAAAAAAAAAAAAGAAAAAAGGAAAACAAAGCAAGCCTATGCCTTCTCGCAGTCCTAGGTGCATCTTAGATTTGCAGTTCACAATATCACCATGGTTCTGTGAGATGCCCTTTGGAGATCAGCAGCGCTTTCAGCTCAATATAAAAAAATTTCAGGGTACAAGAGATAAGATGTGAGCTGCTGAGAAACTAGCTGGCAAGGTTTACAGAAACTGTTCCACGAGGAAAAAGCATTCCTTTTGAAGTCCCATCTTCTACATGTGAATGCTGGTGTGGAAAAAGCTACCACATTGGGACAAGATACGTATGTGATGAGTGAGTTGGGTGACGGTAACACCTCATCTGTGCCGCTTCAGAGTTGCACCCAGTTAAAGGATGGCTGGTTTGAGCAGATGGTTTCTGAAACCAGAGAATAACTAAGCCAATTGGGACAAAATTTAGTGGTTGTCTTAAGGGTATGAGCATAAATTGACACTGTAGAAAATACGGCATAATAAAAAATTAATGGAGTACGTTTACATATCTGTCATCTCCCCCTCTGCTTCTTTTAAGCACTGAATAACATCAAGAAGGCAGAAATCCTGACTTTGTATTATGGAACTTTCCTTCTGCCATGAGTAGAATTCTCAACTCCAGGCATTTGACATGGTGAGCCACCAGTCAATTAAGAGCTTTTTAATAAAGGAAAAAGAGTTAACGAGCCATCATCATTGTACTAATCATAGAAACGGCTGTTGAGCAAACACTGCCTCACAACTCTGAGGTTTGTAAATGGCATTAACACCGTCAGATAACCCTGAAGACTGCCACGTTGAGAAGTTCGGTCTTAATGCTGCTTTTATGTGCAATAATAATACAGGATTCAATTTAACGTGAAAGTTTTTATAACTACTAGTGGTTTGAGTTTCTTGCTTCGTATAACGCATGCACGTTAACAGCAAGCTTTGCTCACCTACAGGTCAGGGCCAACCTCTTCAAAAGTTACAGCTAAATAAGTTTTCTCCAGAAAATCAAAGCAGTCTGTCCCTAGGTTGATGTTTGAAAGGTAAGTTTAAAAGGGTTAGTATTGAGATACACAGCTGAATATGCATACACAGTCCAAAATGTTAAATTAAGGTGTAAGCCTACTATTTGGTTATCATGCATCAGTTCTGGATGCTGGCTTTGCTGTCATTCAGTTAATAAACTGTATTTAAGAGCTGCAAATTGTTAGTAGGTCTTGTTGCTGCTCTCCATTCTCCCACAGAGATGTTTGCGATTATGGACACGCCAGCGTCATTCCCCTTATTGGGAGGGGTGGGAGGAAGCCAACCTGCAGGAATAATTTTACTGTAGATGTGATTTCGAACAAGTATTTGGATGGTTTGGATAATGTTATTACGAGACCTGTCTTTTACCTACTGAAAACGGAAGCCTCTTACTCCCCCCAGTCTCTCCTTAAGCACGAAGCTGGTTTTCACCAGCACATTTGAATAAGTGGAGAAATTCCTAGGAGTTTGGTAGGGCATATGACTTCCACACGATGCGTCACGATTTATTTTTGCACATCTCTATAAAATGCTTTTCAAAACCAGGCACATACTATGTGCAATACGTGATGTGGTACGCTACGAGACAGGAAAGGCAACCAGAGTGAGAGCAGAGGACCCAGAAGGGAAGGTTTCTGTCTACTGGAATAACTAACTTCCATATATCATTTAATTATTGAGGCTCCCTGAGCTATATGTTTCACATTCAGGCAAATTTCTGGCATTGCAGCCAGCAAGTTAGAAGTTGAATCCACAGCCTTGTTTTTCGTTTGTTTTTTGTTGTTGTTTTGTTTGTTTGGTTTTTTTTGTTTTTGTTTTTTTTTTTTTTAAATTGGGTATGTTCATTCTGTCCTTTCCTGTATTTTCTTATGCAACATCCGACAACTAGGTACTTATAAAGAACTCTGTTCAATTCTGATGTGAGTGCGCTTGAGGTTATAGTGGTTTTTTCACATTGTAGTTTCAGGGTGATTTATTCATAGTGCTCTGAAAATTCTCATTTCTGACTGAAATTATTTTTCCTCAGTCAAAAGTTAATAAAGAAAAGTTAAGGTAAAAGATAGGAGTTGTTTATAAGGTTCATTAACACCAAATAGACATAAATCTATAATGTGTATTAGAATTGCATTGCAGAGTTTAAAAAAAGTAGTTATCAAAGACTTGTAGTACTCTCATAGCATATTATTATGCTATATAATAGCATATCAAAAGACTTGTAGTACTCTAATAGCAAATTAATAACATATTGGTTAGATTGCATAGTCTTAGTGGCTACGTGTAAAGAAGGGATCCTTAATTCTTTATGACCTGAACTGTGTGTGGCATGTAAAGACGCCAGCCAGGACTTCACAAATTAACATCTCGCCATTGGAGTTTCCCAGATTGCAAGCCTCTCGTGTTCCCACCTTCGCGTGGTTGCTGGTAGCTGCTTAAGGCAGCCTTTGCTTTTGTAGTCCTTTCTTTTCCTCATAGGTAGAATGTTGGTTTTGAGTATGATCTGCATACACGTGTATAACTCCTAAAAATCTCAGAGCTGTGTGTGCAGGAAGAGATGATGCGATAAGTATCATATGGTGCAACCGGCTCTGGCTTCACGTTTTTATCCTCTTTCCTGTAAAGAAAGTACGTTCAGTTGACAGTTGAAAGATTGTCCTCACCTGTCAACAAACTAGCGAACACCAATATGGCAGCTTCTGTGCCGCTGAAATGCGTCGTGAAGTCAAGTAAAAATCAATATGTAAGGAAACAAAATATTTCATGAGATTACTGAATCAATTGGAAAAGCCCACAGATCACAAATCATGGGTTCCTGGCATGGGACCATGGAAAACTGGCTGTTGACTACTGATATAATTTTCTCAGAACAGATTTGAATTCGTAATGTGCTAAAGTGAATAAATCTAGTAAATTTGAATTGTTAATGTGCTAAAGTAAGACAATAGTACTGACAAAAATGCTTTTTAAAGACCTGGAAAGAATGGGAAAGAGGAGAAACTACAGATGACCAACTGAAAAAGTAGAGTTTATAAACCAAACCAGGAAAGAAAATACAGATGTGAGAACTTCTGGGACTTCTAAGTTTTAAAACACAGTGCTGAATCTTTAGAGTATTTCATGGAAGCACTCCCTGGTATTTGTACGTGAATTTGTACATGAAGCAGCTGAATTGCTGCTTTGCCTTTTACTTGTGTGTTCAAGTTTGATTTAAATAACATCATGCAAGTCTGTGAGAAACTGTTTTAAAATCGCAGAGGCCAGACTATGAAGAGATGGACACAATTATATTCACCTGGGATCAGTACATGTTACAGCGAGAAAGTTCAGAAAGAACTAAAGGTCACGTGGGCTCAGATTTTCAAAGGCACCTAAATGAAGCATCGAGGTATCATTGTGTTTCGCTGAGATTTTAGCAATTTTGTTGCTCTTCTATTCATGGTCAAGCATTGTTATTTTAGAGTGAGAACACACACGTCAAGAGATGCTTCTGGAATAAAAATGCCTGTTACAGGGAGTTAATCGTGAATAGTTGATTGATAATGACTCTTCATGTAGACAAGAAGTTTGTATTCCACATTGTGATCGATATTCAGGTGTACGTAATGTGCCTTGAAGTGTGATGTGCATGGCAGTAATTTAATTTTGAGGTAACAAAAGTATGAGTCAAGGAAATGAGAATCTCTTTTGAAAGTGCTACTTGCGTCTACTTAGCCAGAAACAAATGGAATATATTAGTATGGTCTTAGCTATGATCTGAGCTTCCAGCAATAATTGGGACTTGAACATTTTTAGCCTTTCATGTTACTGTGCGTGAAAGAAGACAAGTGGTGATTGATTCATCCCTAAAAAACCAGAAGTTGTAGCTGTTCATTTGTTGCATCGTTCTCACGTAGCCTTTTAAAAGTATAAAACCAGATGATTGCAGTTTGGGCATTTTAAATTATTGTAGAAGTAGTAAAGCATGAAAAAATACAGGGAAAATAAGGTAAAATGCATTTCCTGTTAAGGACAAAGTTGCTTTTCCCATTAATTTCTAGAGTGTCCAGATTTCCCCCTTGTGCTCAGATATTTGTTCTTGGTGAATATTTTACCAAGACAGTTGATTTTTTTCAAGGACATTTAACCATGAAAATACAATTTTGTTTCTTTACGTGCACATATAGACACCACAGGAGAGGGTGCAGTGCTAATGGCTAACCTTCCATCTTCAAAGGGTCTCTTTCGAGTACCTGTGAAGATCTGCTCCTCTGTCAAGCCTCATCCGAACGCTCGCCTGACTGAAGCCTGAAGCTATGAACGGGTTCTGTCAGGGTGAATTCCTCCGCTACCTTCCTTCTCGCCCTGCTGTGTGTTTAGAAAGATGGTCTGTTTTCTTAACAGTAAAAGATGTGGAAAATGTGCTGAAGTTTGCTGAAAGGAATTTAAAAGGAAATATTTTTGTCTTGGCATGTAGTGCAGTTGTAAGAAGAATCATTTTGATGACATCCATCTGTTGCAGATTAAAATAGGTTGGAATCGAGGATTGTGAAGTGAGTTAGTACAGCGTGATAAGTAGGGTGACCGAAATAAATGCATTGAAATGAATTGGGTGGCTGAAATAAATTGCTTTGTCGATCAGTATTAATAAGCTGAAAGTGGGAGGCTTTTAGGATATACTCAGGATGTGAAAGAATGGTTTTCACCCAGTGTTTCTGGCAGGGAGGTGAAATCAGATGAGAAACACGCTCCATCATAGGTGTTTCTGTGGAACGCCAAGTCCTAGTCCGATGGCGTGTGTGCCCTCCTGCGCCTCCCTAATCACATGCCCCCAAAACAGGCTTTTACAGTGATTTATCTGCTTTTTGAAACACACTCCTACTCGATTTATTTATTTTAAGTATGAAAGTTGTTACCGTCTCTGTGCGTGTTCCCGAATGCTTAATCATTACTTCTGTTGCACGACTTTTCTTTTTCTCCTGGTACCAGCAGTTGCATTAGTAGCCAATTTACCTGTGTGTAGGTTCACACGTGGGTGAACATTGAAGTGTCTGCTGGTTTTAAATAGCCAACGTAATTTCATGTCATAGTCATAGATAAAGGCAAGAGGGCTGACACATTTCACGCTCCCTTGCGTAACAGTACATTCCAAAACCTAGCTGAAAAATGAAAACATGATTTGATTTTATTTGAACCTATGAACGCTCGTGGGGCTTTAAATGCAAACTTCTGAATGCAGGCAGTTTCGGAGTGAGCATGTTTACAACATTATCCCGGATTTAGATACTCAGGCCTGAGTACTTCATCCGCTTTGTTCTATGCTAAGCTACACTTGCAGTGCTGCCCAGTTTTGCGGGATTTGTTTCTTGCCTTTAGCGTGCCCCACTTCTGTGTCACGGGTGATAAAATATATCCATAGGACTTTTTTCCTCTTGGATATTGTTTTTTCTCTGGTGCGTACCTCTTTGTTAAACCAGTGAGCGTGCATAACTATGCATTGTAGTCACGTAACATTTTATGCCAAGTACAAATCCAAAGCCAATGTATGTTTTCCTAAGCAGCATAGCCAATAACATGATTGATTATTATTTTCCGGAGTTTTGAGCATATCTAAAACTATGGCTAGTAACTTGACGCATTTATTTTTTTCTTGTTGCTAGTATCGGTTACTATGATTTTTTTTTTTCATTGGTTCTTGCTAAATTTTGAACTTTCAGCAATTATTTGCGCTATTTTGCTCACCCTGACAGGTCTGCAGTTCTTTTGTGCCAGGGTTGCCTTTTTCAAGTATGTGTATGCTAATTATTGCAGATATAATGCAAAGTCATTTTTTGTCACAATTTTATTCCTCTGCAGCATAAAACGTGGAAACCTTTCACTGTGATGAAGTTATGCTCTCCTTTAAGCAGGAGCTAACGAGATATTATTTTTTTCTCCTCTTTTTACAGTCTGACAGCAATGCAAGCTTTCTCCGAGCTGCCAGAGCCGGCAATCTGGACAAAGTAGTCGAATACCTGAAAAGTGGAATAGACATTAACACGTGTAATCAGGTAAGAGATTTGAAGGGCAGAAGTTTGCAAGAGCGAGTTGCAAGAAACCCACCTCCAACCCTACTTTTCAGGCTAAGGTTACTTCATGCAGATGTTTTGATTCATCTCAAGCTTCGTTTTCAGTCGTTCTTCAGTGGTGTCTTTCTACATGAAGCTGATAATGTATAAAAAGTATATAAAAGCAGCTATGAAATTGTGCTGCTTTTACAAAAACCCCCCATAAGCCTTTTTGGGCTCCTCTTTTTTTGCCAGTGTCACGCAGGTATGGATATAGAAGTTGGTGAAGTACCTATAATCATAATTTAAGGTGTGCTTTGATAGTGAAACACTAATGGACCCGCTGTTGTGCAGTTCCAGTTCTAGTTGAACTAGTGAGCATTAAATATAGTTGTATTCTTCAGAATACTCTAGTTATGCAAAAAAAAAAAAGTTTTGTAGGTTAGTCAGTTGTTATGTTCTGTTCTTTGGATACAGGTAAATACATATTTCTCCAGAAAAAAAAAAAAAAGTAGTCTGTGTTTTCAGTTTTATGCTTAGTTTTCAGGGCTTATTATTGCTTGGATTGCTCATTAAATTAGCATGAATGCTGGGGGAATGGGATAGCAGTTGAATAATTTATACCAAAAAGAGCAGATGTTAGCAAAATAAGTAGGTAAATTTGCACATTATCTGTGGATTAATATATTTTTATTTAGATCATTCAGTTCATATTTTGGTAAACAAATTTTAGATCTCAACTATTATTTGCATGTACACAACACTATTAAAATTAGGGGTTTTTTTTCTTTTTTCTTTTTTTTTTTTTTTCTTCTATTTTGTGGTAAAAAGTATAACTGAAGTATCACTAAATAATCTAAAGACAGAAAAATGATGGGAAGTATGTACTTTACTGAAGCAAAAAAGACGATTCCATTGTGAATCACATCTCCCCCGTCATTCACATTACTGTTACATTCTGATTTCATCAACAGTATTCCATTTCTGTCAGAGTATATTTTTCAGGTATAGGACATCTGAAGCTGCGCTATCATTTGGGAAATGTGTAGGGATGGAATGTACCAGTACCAGATAGTGGAAAAATGGAAGAAAAAGATATTATTATAGGTTTGGTATGGAGAAAACACCCATATTGTCTTATCTCTTTTGATCACTATTCAGATTGAGATCAGCAATAATCAAGATTTTCCTTACTGTGTCCTGAGACACAGTGACAGAGATGTTGCTGCTCCTAATGTAAATTGTGTCCAGGAGCTGAGCTGCAAGTCGCTGTGGTCATACCTATTACAAATAAATAAAATATTTAGGAAATAGAGCTGTATTTAGCTTTGGAATTATTAAGGAAATTATATTATGACTCCATTAAGCTCTGACAGCTAATAAATTGCTTTCCGGGGCAGTCAGAAGTAAAAAGGCTGTTGAAACAGCATTTCTGATTATTTTTGAACAACTAAGGTGAAAGGTACACATTTTCCAAGTCCATCATCAGGCTGAAAGCTTGAGTTGTTTCCTGCTCTGATACAGTTATCTATATATCTGTATCTACGGGGGCTTTAGAAGCCGTGGATTTCTAAGGTAGCAAAGCAATGCTACAGAAGCATGGTTTTTCTTTGGTAGAAAGAGCGATAAGCCCACATGAAATTCGAAATCTTCCTTTCTTGGAAAGAATTTTACGAAAGTGGTTGGGCAGGATGCTCTAGAATAGTACCCTGATGGCAAGTTCCCCAGGCTTTGGAATTTGGGTTGCAATTACTGTATCTCTGAGCCCTCCTTGAAGAATCCAACCTTTTGTTTTCTTCTTTGATATCTTTGATATCTGCAAGCCACTTGTATGAAAACTGATAGTAAATTGCTTCAGAAATCTGTGAAGGAATTACTTTGAAAGGACAGAAAGGGTTGCAATGAGTTTTTCACAGACAGTATTTGTACATCATCTTCTTCCTTTGACTTGTGGTATACTTTAAACTTATTATTATAAGAAAGAGCTTTGCACTCTTTTAACCAGTCTCTCTTGCATTTCTGGTGCATCTTTGACTTCAGTGGTTCAGTTCTAATGAAGGCTTCCTTGGTCTGTTGGTTATTTAATGACCGAATCCCTTCCCGGCCTTCATAAAAATTTAGAAGAAGTTTTTCGCAACTGCATAGCTAGTGCACGACCTCAGATATTTTCGGTGGCTTCTAAAACACTTCTTCGTTTTGAAGTTCAAAGGAAGCAGGAGGAGTTTTTGCACTCCGCAGTGCCAGTCTCCTCCCTTGGGAGCAGCTGCTGGAACTGCAGAGGTAATTGTTTCCCCAAGAGCAAGATCAAATCTAATTCCAAACGTGTACTCATGTAGTAGAAAGAGCTCTAGATTGTCTGGACATTATAGAAATATTCTGCACTACTTCACCCTGCTGAAAGCAGGATGGTCAGCCAATAGATTTTCCTTAGCCATCCCAAGTGAAGCACCTGATCCCCTGTGACCTGAGGTACGGAAGTCTGAGGTTTCCCTTGCTATTTTTGGGAGATCTCAGCCTGTAAGTAAACATTCAGTGGGTGGTATTTTTAGCTGACTAGCGAACTTGTGTCCAAGCAGATTAAAATCTTATACTTGACTGCATTAGCAGTGCAATTCTGATTACCCTCGGTTGGTTAGAGTAGCCATGGTTTTTAACCTTGTTTCAGAAAGCTGTAAACTTAGATATGTTTTTATCTGGTCAATCTTCTCTGGAAAATAAATTGGTTTACCTGTTATGAGAAGGTACTTAAATTTTCTGCTTAAAATATTACCTCAACTTGCCTGAAAGTTATTACTGCTGTAAAATACAGTGGTAAAGTTTCACCATTGACATGACTGTACCATGATAGAATAGAATATTTTAGCTTGGCTCTTTTGTAATTCTGTCATATAAATCCAATTACTTTTGCTTCATAGCCTAGGGACCTGCATTTGCAATGCTTATTTAAGTGAGTAGTACCATCAAATTTAACAGGGTGGTAACCATGACATAAAATAAATATGCAAGGAAGTGTCTGCATCAGTCCTGAAAAATGGCCTGACATTCTGTGAGATCAGTGTAATTTCTTTGAAGGGGGCTTGAAGGCTCAAGCTGCTTGGTGTCCAGTTTCCCCCTAACTTTTAGCCAGATTTGATCAAAATGACCACTAAGAATTTTGAAAGTAAAATTGCCTAAAGGTTGTTTTTAAATAACATTAAAATGAGTAAATCATTCAACAGAAATGTCACATAAGGTCTGTTTTGTAACTCGTGCATCAAGAAATGGACTAACGTTTTAGTGCGCCACCTGAATAGAGACTTCAAAGATTAGTCACCTTCATAGGCTACAGCATCAGGTTCAACTTGTCGGCAGCACAGCTTATTCTGTTTGACCTCAGCAGTGGAAGAGCTTTAAGAAGCAGAGTTCCCAGTGAAAAGATGCAGGTGTTTGGGGAGAGTCTGGGAGCAGAGGAGACAACTGTGAATGTGCTGCCCTGATGTACCTTGACTGTGCTGTCTTGGGCAACGGTTCAAGGGTTCTGTAAATAACAGCTACTAATGACAGGCGGCGTTAGTGTGGCATCCCTGGTTACACACCCATATCCCTCTGTGTGACAATTAGGAGAAAAAACTCCTGTGCTTTGGCTGTGGTTGGGAACATGATGAGTGTGTCTATGCCGTTAAATGACCCGTCTCCCCAGTTTCACCTCTAATCATCCACACTGTAGGTGTAATAGTTGGCTCCTGGGCTCCTCCTGCATCAGGCAGCTGGTGTTCTCTGAGATGAGAGCTGGGAGCAGATCAGGGGATGCTCAGGCTCCTCAGGCAGCAGGAAAAGCCCGCGCTGGGGGTGCTGGGGTTCCTCATAGTTCCCCAAGTGTATCCGAGCAAACCTCGATTCCTTAAGCCCTGTCTCAGGCCGTGAGCCGTGTTGTGCACAGCTTACTCGCGGCATTGTACTTAAATCCCTCTTCTTCAATAGCCTCTGGTGCAGAATTCATGTCATTTCAGGCACTTTCACCCAGAGAAAACAAACGCGCAGATGCTTCATCTTTGGGACATGCGTAGCACATAGGCCCAGGAGAAGACCGCAGGTGGGTGGGCTGGGGTGGGCTGGGGGTGCCCAGGCTGCCGTAGGGAGACCTAGCGCAGGCGGCTGTGAGCTCTGCAGTGTCCCGCTGCCTGGGGCCGGGCACAGGTGCACAGAGACAGCCCTGACACAGGAATTTGGGGTGAGAGGGATAGATTTTCAAAGTTTCTTGGTATTCTCAAGATCTCCAAGTCCTTAATTCTGTGGGAAATGAGCTACGTGTTCAAATTTAAGACTATATTTAAGTCCTAATTAATTTAAGTATGCAGCTAAGTGCTACTCTGAAGAAGGCTGTTTTCCTGAACTGGAGCTTTATACTATCCCAATGTTATCTGTACCACCAAGAAGGCAGCCTTTTCGGTCTGTGCTGACATTCAGGCTGGAAAAATGTCAAAACTAATTGAAAATCCCTCAATTGTGACCACTATTTATTCTTGAAAAAGAGTAGATGGAAGAATAAGAAATGAAATAATGTAAAATATTTTGAGACATTACCTTCCCTGCTGAAGAAAAGCTGCAGATGATTAAAGTAGGCA